>JAVIWB010000927.1:0-188237 GCA_031893035.1 Dermolepida albohirtum | reverse complement strand
GAAATTTGCCTGTCTCTTTTTGGAACAAATCAAAAACCACCAGAATCAATACATTTTCTTCAACGAATAATAGGTTTATTTGTTCCAGAAATAAAAATCTAAAATTTCGTGAATTGATAAGTTTCGAAGGCTTTCTAAGAAGCTATCTGATTGTTGAAGAGTCGTCTCTGTAAGAAGCTGTCGATACTTAAAAAAGTGATAATTAGTGGGCGAAAGTGAATGAGGAAAGGTTTTCGTAGCACAATTAGTCTTGAATCTTCAGTGTCGTTCGTGAGATGTGACGCCGCACGTTGTCGTGCAAAAAGTTAGGACCTTTCATGTTTATCAATACTGGACAAATACATTGAAGTTCTCGGTCAATTTAGCCAATTTACCTCCAAACAGTCAGTATCACCTTCTTTTGGTACAAGTTATATTTGGGAAAGTCTTTGAGGGTCCTACCTCGATCAAATCATTGTATTGAACATTTGAAATTATCGTAAAGGATCTACTTTTCATCGCAAATTAAATTACGATCCAGAAATGAATCGTATTTGATATTTCGTTCGTTTAGATTAACTTAAAATTAAAGTTTTTGACATCTTTTACAAGATATTTAAGCATTATTTTGTTTGTTTATTGATAAAACTTTATAGTAATTCTTGTAACGAAAGCTGAAAGATTAAGAATAATAGTATCTAAAATACTATTATATTCAATTTTCTTTTATATAAAAAATATATAAATATAACTTTGTTAAAGGCAACTACTCCATTCTTTTAAATATAATTCCCTAAATCAACTACAAGAACTGGCACGAACAACCAGCCCCTGGGACAAGAGAGGAATAAAAGATTAATACCGAGGCTGTAATCGAAATGTCATTGACCTTGATAGTTCCCAAGCAACAACCCGTAGTTTCGTCCCTCTCTGTGTTTTAGTTTACTTTCGAGCTTTAATTATAGAGGACACTGTTACTTAGTAGTGCCGTGATAATGGTTGCCATAAAAAACGAGCAGCGAATTGAACCTGAAATTCCTTGTCAAATTAAAAAAATTGCCCAAGGAATGTTTACAAATGTTAAAGGAGGATGTTGGCGATAATGTTATGTTACGTGCGCGAACTTTTGAATGATACAAACGGACAGAAAGAAGCACTAATGAGCAAGCTGAAATTAGAGACAACGCTGATCTTCTTTTTTATATCAAATGTATTACGATTGACTGGGGGAGTCAGAACGTTACTTAGAAATACTACAAAAAAGTCCTAATCAAGCTGAGGGAAAGAGTAAGGAAGAAAAGACCGGATTTGTGAAAGAACGACTAGTAGATTCTGCAACAGGACCACGCACCATCTTACAATATCCTATCAGTTTTTAGCGGACAAGCACATTTCCAGATCTCGCAGCATGTGCCTTCTACCTGTTCCCAAAAGAGAAGAGTGCATTAAAAGGAACACATTTTCAGTCTATTGAACATGCAAAAGCAGTAACGGCAGAGTTGTTGAAGAACTGATGAACTACAGCATTGTTTTGAACAATGGAAGACACACAGCGGTGTATCGATAAGGGAGGAGAGTATGCTGAAGGGGATAAAAATTAAATATAAGTTTATTTGCAATAAATAACTTTTCTCACACCAGTCTCGTTATTTAATTGCCACACCTCGTATATTTCTAACGACTATTACCTATATACTGATTGAACTTTACGATAGTTTGGAAACGTGTGTAAAGATAATCTTAAGAAAGGAAAAAAGAAGGAAAACAATTTATATTTCCCGCAAGGATACCAAAATGTAACCGTAATAAATATTGACACAGCGATAAGTAATACGCAAATCTACTCACAAAGGGCCATTCAAGGCAGACTGAATTCCCTTCCTTTACCTGATAAAAAGTTTATTTTGCGCACGTGACAAAAAAGCAGCTGTGCGATCGTGATTTAAATCCTAAGGTCATTCGAATGGCGTAAGAAAATAAATCGGAGAGGGTGCCTGTGCCGGTGCCCGTGCCCGGCATCTTTGACACAGAAAAGGAATGGAATCACTTCTTCTCTTCTTTGTGTGTACCCAGAAACAGCTGCATACGTGGACGGTCAAAGGAATCATTCTTCCCGAAGTCCCAGCTTTTTCCTTTACCTTATTCTTATTCCACTCGCGTGCGCCTTTAATCTCCATTTGTCCTTTTATCGACGTCGAAATGTGTGAATAAGGCACAATTCTTAATTTTTTATGCTAGATAAACTCAATTGCTCGTGTGTATATAGCGTAATGCTATTAGTCTTACCGAAGTAAAACATTTCTCGGTTATATTCCATAATTTCATAATTGTAGATAAGATATCTAACTTAACTATTACACAGAGTGTATCACAACTTACAAATATCTAAATATTATATACACTTTTATAGATTAATGCTTAACTTAATAATAATAATATATTGTGCATACATTAATTAATTACACTGTCGGCTCTTGACGAAATATTCTTAACTAATGAATATATTTAAACTTAAAACGACATACTTTCATAATTTATAAAAGGTATTCCAATAAAACATTTCAGTTCCAACAGCCCACCATTTTAACAATTGTCATGAGTCAACCTGCAACTACTTGACAGATGATAAGTAAAAACTACGTCATTAACTAAAATGGAACGATATACGCTTCAACAATGCATTGAAATTCTTAAAATGCACTACAAAAATGATAAAACATAATTCGCAAAACTAAAGCATTCTTGGGCCGTCGCGAAACACCTTCTTGGTCAGCAATTGTGAAACTGGTGGAAAAAATTTGAGCTGTTAGGACAAGTTAGTAATGTGGAGAATCGAACTCGTGCACGTCGCTCAAGAACAACTGAAAATATTGCTGTTGTAGCCAATAGTGTTGAGGAAAACCCAGGTTTGTCTATTTCTTGTCGATCCTTGGAATTGGGCATTCGACAAACGATATTACACCGCATTTTGCATAGACTTAGTTCTTAAGGCTTTTAAAATGCATTTAACACAAGAACTCACGTCTACCGACCATCAACAACGCCGTGTCTTTGCTGATTGGGTCCTTGAAATGTATCAAACTGATCCGGAATTTCATCGAAAAATCATCTAGAGTGATGAGGCCCATTTTCACCTCGGAGGCTACGTTAACAAGTAGAATTGTCGCATTTAAGGCTCGGAAAATCCAAGAACTATTGTTGAAAAGTCTCTCCATCCTCCACGTGTGACTGCTTGGTGCGGTTTTTGGTCTAGCGGGCTCATTGGACTTTACTTTTCCGAAAACGAGGCTGGAGCAACCGTGAATGGATTGCACTTTCGAACGATGATTAATGATTTTGTATGGCCGGAATTGGAAGATATTGATGTGGATGACGTTTATATCCAAAAAGACGGCCCTAAGTGCCACACAAGTAACGATACCATCGTTCTTTTGCGTGAAAAGTTTCCTGACCGTGTGATTTCTCGAAGAGGCGATCACAATTGGCCACCGAGATCTTATGATTTAACACCTTTAGACTTTTTTCTTTGGGCTACGTAAAAGATGAGGTCTATATCAATGGCCCACAATCGATTCAAAACCTCAAAGATGGAATTCGTGAAGTTATCGAGGAGATACAGCCGCAAATGTGCGAATTGGTGATGGAAAATTTCATGAAAAGAATATGGTCCTGCAAGTGTAGCCGTGGCTGCCATTTGGTTGATATTGTTTTCCATTACTAGTACGTTTTCCATTACTAATGGCATACAATTAAATAAACATCCGATGACTTCGATTAAAAATACTAGTTTTTTTTTAAATATCAAAATAAATCCTTTTATTGGACCCGTTATTTAAATAAACTTCTCTGGTAAATTTCGCCTCACGTCTACCTCAGGAGAAACAAAGTTGAACTAAATAATTTTTATAATGGAATGTTATAAATAAATATCTTTCTACGACATTCGTAGAACTAGCGATAGTAGAAGAAACTATTGGGTTGGCAACTAAGTACTTTCGGTTTGGTAGTATAAAATAAAAGACTTTTCTTTTAAACAAATAATAGTTTTGAATCAATTATATATTTTCCATTTTGCTCAATGACCTTTTGCCATCTTTCTTTCACCTGCATGATTCCGCGCTCATAAAATTTCTGGTCCTTATCAGCAAAAAACTGAACCAGGTGCGAGTGAGGATCATTGTCATTTGTGAAAGTTTTACCATTCAAAGAATTCTGCAAACTTCGAAATAAATGGTAATCTGATGGTGCTAGATCAGGACTGTATGGGGGATGTGGCATCACTTCCCAGCCAAGCTCCAATAGTTTCCCACGAGTTGCCAAAGATGTGTAAGGCCTTGCATTATCTTGGTGGAAAACTACACCTTTCCGATTTGACAATTCTGGTCGTTTTTCTTTGATTGCTTCATCCAGTTTTATTAATTGTTGACAGTAAATATCAGAGTTGATCGTTTAGTGCCTTCGAAGCAGCCCAAAAAACACAACACCTTTGTAATCCCGCCAAACTGACAGCATGATCTTTTTTGGATGCAATTCAGCTTTCGATGTGGTTTTAGCTGGTTTATCGTGTTTGCTCCATGATCGTTTTCGAACTATGTTACTGTACAGGACCCATTTTTTCATCACTAATGATGATTCTTTTTAAGAAAGGGTCGGTTTCATTTCGTCTAAGGTGCATATCGCAAAAGTTGATTCTTTGTGTTAAATGAATTTCTTTCAATTCGTGAGGTACCCAAATATCAAGCTTCTTAACTAGCCCAAGACATTTTAAATATTTATCAATTGTTGTGTGCGATACATGTAGCCTCTCCGCAACCTCTCGAACAGTTATATGACGATCCTCTTCAATTATGACTTTAATTTGGTCATCATCAACTTCAATATACCGACCAGAACGTTGCTCATCTTTGAGGGAAAAATCTCCAGAACGGAATTTTTTATACGATTTCTGACACGTGCCCTCTGTTAAGCAATTAGCACCATAAACTTCACATATCTGTTTGTGAGCCGCAGTAGCTTTCCTTCCTTTATGGAAATAAAATAGTAAAATATGTCGAAAATGTTCGTTTCTGCACTCCATTTAAAATTAACCCACAACTAATAGCTTTAATAAAAATCACGCACTACTTGCTTCTGAAGGTACGTCAATGTGACTAATATTACGCGACAAACGGTAAAGTACAGCACTAACATACGTTATACAAAAAATAAAGTAACGCTCTCTATCAGTAAAAACCGAAAGTACTTAGTTGCCAACCCAATATTACCGGGTAAATAGAGGAGTTAATTAATGCTGTTGTAACAAGAATAATTAGATCACTAAGTAAGACTTTATTATATTAAATTAAGAGGTTCGAAGCAGCGAGATACTAATAATAAAACAAAAGCACATATGAACAATTACTACCACGAAAATGTTGATGATTTAAATCACAATTTTTTCTCTATATTTTTAGGTCGAGTCTTAACGATATTAAACTAGAAAAAGAACTTTTATATCTTTCTATGCTTCTTTAAAAAACACACAATTTAAATAAGTGTATTTGAGGCCGATTAATTATTATGTTTGTCGACAAAGCCAGGTGGTATTGGCATGCTTTTGTTGCATGCGATTAATTTCAAATAATAATAATAACAATAATGTTTTTTACTGTTTTGTCCAATTGACGAGCTACTTACAGGACAAAGAATAAATAGATTTTTGAAGCAAACGCGACCATTTACGATGATTACTCTGCATAAAGATTATAAAAACAAAAGCATAATCTTAAAAAAAAGTATTCACAAAATATTTGAAAGTTCCAACTACAGAAAAGTTCCTGGCAATATTTATTGAAGTTGTTTGTCATATTTAAAATTGGTGGCTTCACTAAAATGTTTGTATTAGCTCAATTATTACAAGAAATTATGTGTCGGCAGCGGAGCTAGTGGACCAATTTTATTTGTTAATAAAATAGGTAAAAACCTTTCACTGTACTTGTTATCAGCTACAGATTGATTCCATGCTGTTCTAATAAATATACATAATCAGAGCCACGTGGGGAGTAGTAACCAAATATTCTATATGCGAGATATTTTTGAAATTTCTTCTGTATGCGCTCAATCTGCACAGTCTGGTATATACAAAACTGAAGCCAATTTCCCAACTACCAAATCTTTAATTTGATCACTTACAAATATTTAATTTTATCTCGTCTCAAAAACCACTCCCATATCTTTAATTTTATCTCTTACCAAAAGCCATTCCCAAATCTTTAATTCTATCTCGTGTTAGAAACCACTTTCAAATATTTAATTTTATCTCGTCTCAAGAACCACTCCCAAATCTTTAATTTTATCTCTTATCAAAAGCTACTACGAAATCTTTAATTTTATCTCTCGTCAAAAAATTAAACTAATTATTCTAGCGACTCTATATTTTAGACACTTGTAGCGTCACCCGTTTTTAGGATATAATGTCATATATTCTTTTTAATACAATAGTACATTAATTTTCATTAATTTCCTATTGTAAAGAGCTTAACTATATATTTATATATAATTATGAGGTATTAAGAGACTTGAAACTGTACTTTCTGGTGGCCTAATTGGTAAGGCAGCCGTCTAGCAAACGGCAGATACAAGTTCGAGTCCTGTTCCGGAGTAGAAATTGTCAATTAATATCTGTGATTGTAATCAACAATGGCACAGCAGAAAATACTAATTTCCATTACTTTCCCAACGTAAAGAAATTATATATAATTATTAGCTGGAATAATATATTTTTATGTGAGCTTTGGAGTTCCATATTGCATATAAAAATTTATTCTCTACAAATATTATTCATAATTTTCTCAAAAAAAATTCGAAAAAGAATTGAGTTTGCAAGAATATTAGAATTAACCTTTTACAGTTTATTAAACTAGCTTTTCCACATTATTTTAATAAAAACATATTTGAATACAATGGTACGTATTATACATAAGCAATAACCTATTCTCGCATATTTATTTTATACGACTTTTGACTTCTCCTGTGTAAAAAAATATAGAAAATGAAATAAAAAATACTATAAAAAAATTGTTCCTCCTATTGCGTGCAATATACATAAAACCCTCAGATAAGATGTGAAAATTTTATTATTTTTTTTAATTAAATAGAATCGTTGGTACATTGAAACATTCGCATTCGTGAATTGCAATATAAATCAATGAAATGACACAGTTTAGGTAATAATGCAGTCGACCTTACCGAAAAATCACATACCTTGTTGACAGCCAAGCTGACCGTATCATAAAAATATACGGTCGCTATAACCAGTGTACTTAAAGTATATTGCTAACGTTTGTAATAAAACGATTGACATTTTGTGTCAACATGAACATTTTACAGAACCAACTGTATACAATAAAATAGACCACCACATTACTCGAAGAGCAATTGCTAGAAAAATTCAGGTAATAAACGTAAAATATTTTAATATTTGACATTTATAACGGCCGGAGGATTTTTAAAAAAGAAATTTCAATAGATGAATGTGATAAATAAGTATCGGGTTGGCAGCTAAGTACTTTCGATTTTGTAGTATAAAATAAAACACTTTTTTTTTAAACAAAGAATAGTTTTTAATCAATTATATATTTTCCATTTTGCTCAATGACCTTTTGCCATCTTTCTTTCAGCTGCATGAATCCGCGCTCATAAAATTTCTGGTCCTTATCAGCAAAAAAGTGAACCAGGTGCGAGTGAAGGTCATCGTTATTTGTGAAAGTTTTACCATTCAAAGAATTCTGCAAACTTCGAGATAAATGATAATCAGATGGTGCTAGATCAGGGCTGTATGGGGGATGTGGCATCACTTCCCAGCCAAGCTCCAATTGTTTCCCACGAGTTGCCAAAGACGTGCGAGGCCTTGCATTATCTTGGCGGAAAACTACACCTTTCCGATTTGACAATTCTGGCCGTTTTTCTTTGATTGCTTCATCCAGTTTTATTAATTGTTGACAGTAAACATCAGAATTGATCGTTTGGTTCCTTGGAAGCAGCTCAAAAAACACAACACCTTTGTAATACCACCAAACTGACAGCATGATCTTTTTTGGATGCAATTCAGCTTTCGATGTGGTTTAAGCTGGTTTATCGTGTTTGTTCCATGATCGTTTTCGAACTATGTTACTGTACAGGACCCATTTTTCATCACCAGTGATGATTATTTTTAAGAAAGGGTCGGTTTCATTTCGTCTAAGGTGCATATCGCAAAAGTTGATTCTTTGTGTTAAATGAATTTATTTCAATTCGTGAGGTACCCAAATATCAAGCTTCTTAACTAGCCCAAGACATTTAAATGTTTTTCAATTGTTGTGTGCGTACATGTAGCCTCTCCGTAACCTCTCGAACAGTTATATAATGATCCTCTTCAATTATTTCTTTGATTTGGTCATCATCAACTTCAGTAGGTCGACCAGAACGTTGCTCATCTTTGAGGGAAAAATCTCCAGAACGGAATTTTTTATACCAATTCTGACACGTGCGCTCTGTTAAGCAATTAGCACCATAAACTTCACATATCTTTTTGTGAGCCGCAGCAGCTTTCTTTCCTTTACGGAAATAAAATAGTAAAATATGTCGAAAATGTTCGTTTCTGCATTATATTTAAAATTAACCCACAACTAATAGCTTTAATAAAAATCACGCACTACTTGCTTCTGAAGTTACGTCAATATGACTAGTATCACGCGACAAACGGTAAAGTACAGCACTAATATGCGTTATACAAAAAATAAAGCAACACTCTCTATCAGTAAAAACCGAAAGTACTTAGTTGCCAACCCAATATATATATATATATATATATATATACAGACTTGTTCATTCTAGAATTAGATATGCGCTGTCCACAAGTGGAAAGAGTGCAGTTAGGTTAAAGCGCGCGAGAAAGGAGGATAGAATGTCTCTCACTGGCAGTTTCGTTTTCTCCCACTTTTGTATTGCAAACAACTTCCCCTACTTTCTCGCGTGCATTGACAATACGTACCTACATTTTTGAATTGTATAAATTATTTGATGCATTTTATTTGAATCTTTTAATAAAATGCAACATGGCTATTTTCTTGAAACGTTTTGCCGTTTGGAGTGAAACTAATAAAATATTCTTGAAATAAATGAAATAGAAAATTCTAAAAATTAAAAAGATTTTCAAACATGGCTATTTTCTTGAAATGTTTTGCAGTTTGGCGTGAAACTAATAAAATATTCTTGAAATAAATGAAATAGAAAATTCTAAAAATTAAAAAGATTTTCAAACATGGCTATTTTCTTGAAATATTTTGCCGTTTGGCGTGAAACTAATAAAATATTCTTGAAATAAATGAAATAGAAAATTCTAAAAATTAAAAAAATTTTCAAACATGGCTATTTTCTTGAAATGTTTTGCCGTTTGGCGTGAAACTAATAAAATATTCTTGAAATAAATGAAATAGAAAATTCTAAAAATTAAAAAGATTTTCAAACAATGAAAAAATTAAAAGAAACTTTTAAAAATCCTAGTGTAGAATACGACGAACTGTTAGAGGTTTTACGTCAACTACTTCAGATATTTGTTTACTAGAATAAGAAGGTTCGATTTCAACAATACTGCACACCTCGATTTCCCTCTGTTCTCGTTCTTCAGGTAACTGACGAATTCTAGCTTGATCCTCGTCAAATAAGTGAATACAGTAGGGGAAGTTGTTTGCAATACAAAAGTGGGAGAAAACGAAACTGCCAGTGAGAGATATTCTATCCTCCTTTCTAATTCTAGAATGAACAAGTCTGTATATAATATGAAAAATAACCTAAAAAAACTCTAAATGATTTAAAATTAAATGAAATACATTAAAAAATAGACGATACATGGAAATAAATTGTTATTTGTGAAAATCATAACATTTTCTGTGAAATTCTTGGGCCTACAAATCAACAGAAAGCTTAAATCAATAAATCCTAATAAATTGACTTAGTTGATTATTAAGGTTGAACAAAACTCCGGGTAACTAGTGACAGAGACCATTGGGGAGCGAACGCGTAAAGACATCGCCTATATCCTGCATTATTCGTGGGTTGTCTTTTAAGTTTCGCATATGTAACTGGAATAAAACAGTAGATAGCTTTTAAAGACTTCGTTGTTTTTCAACAAAGTCTTGTTTGGATGTTTCAAGGTGCAGAAAAGCCGACAAAAGTCATCTGTTCTCCAAAAAGATAGTCGCGACATTTGTCTCGAAAAAAGGTCATGTAGCAACAATTTCTCTACAAGATCAAAGAACTGTTACTGCTCCACCAAGACAATGCAAGTTCACACACAGCACGCAAGGCAATTGAATTTTTAACGCAACAAAGCGTCGAATTATTGGACCATCCTCCGTACAGTCCGGACCTAAGCCCCAACGATTTCTTTACCTTTCCGAAAATCAAGAACGAATTGCGTTGTCAAAGATTTGGATATAGGTTAGCAAAAGATGGTGGTGGTTTATTTTTAGTACTGATATTTGATTAGGGACGCCCTCTACGTCCCACAATGCAAAACTTAAAAGATATCAGTAATGCGAAGATGTTTGGCAATAGTGGATTGTTAACTGCGACTGGTGTAAATGAGTTTCTAAATCTTCTTCCTACTTTAGAAATACAAACATTTATTTTATTTATAATTATTATAATTATATACATTCTCCCAACAAAGATGTATAATTTTGCAAATCTGGAGGTTTGCCCTGATTATTCATTTATTCACTTTACCATACATCCAAGGGTTAAATAATGCCACAGCAAGATAATGCTTGACCCCCTTTTGTCACATTGTAATTAGTCTTCTCTCCTAACCCTCGCTCGTTTTCCTTTCCCTCATAATTTCTCTGTAACATTTACTTTTCCATATTCAATCTTGTTCATGATTCTTATTCATGATTTATTTTCTGTCCAAGGCTCGGCTTATTTTTGAGCAATTATTTTTGTAAATATTGTCCAAGGAAAGGAGCGAATACAATATTGAATACTACTATTACTACTACTACTATTCCTACGTTGACTACTGGAGAGCTCAACTGTATAATAGGCTATCGCTAAGTATTAGAAATATGAACTATGTACAGTTCTCCGCAACAGTGAAGATACTGCTGCTTGAAAAGGCATATTATTCTATCGACAAATATATACACGACCTATGCAAAGAGTACTAGAAAAGTTTTGCAATACAACTTCGTTTATTTAATTTTTTTAAAGTAATTTCTTCTACTCTCAATACACCTCTCCATCCTCGGAAACTAATCTTTAAACTAGTTCTGCCAAGTTTCACTAGGGAGTAAAGCACACTCGTTGTCCAAGGCCACAGAAGGTCCTTATCATTGGAAAACCGCCTCCCTTTGAGCTTCATTTTCACATGCGGGAACAGTGCAAAGTCGCAGGGAGCATGAGAGAGAGAGACATCTGGACTGTAGGGAGGGTGCTCGAGAAGTTTCAATCTTGTCGTGGTCAAATATTCGGTACAGGCTTTGGCGTGGTGAGTGGAGCATTATCGTGATGGAGGAACCAGGTGTCCATTCTTGACTTTGGCCTCCAATGACTTTAGGCAGGCACTGTTCAGTATACCACTTAGCTGTGACTGTGTGTCCAAATCGACCCGTTCCACAATTCCACTCGATTTGAAAAATACAGCTATGACTTTCTTCTTGTCTCCTCATCATCACAGACGCAAACTTTCTTTTGAGCTTCGGTCGGCACATCGTAATAGTACAGCCAAGCCTCGTCACATATCACGGTGTTGTTCACATACCGAGATTGTCCCTTTTTAAACTTTTTTAGCATCTCCCAGCACCAAGTCATACGTCGTGTCATCTGCTCTTCAGTCAGTGGATGCGGCACCCAGAGAGAACAAAGTTTCTTCACGTGCAAATGATCATGCAGAATCGAACGACCTTTGTAGTTGCAGTGCAAGCAAGTGTTTGTTTGTCTTAATTTTTGGTCCTTTGCGTTATACATTTATATGTTATATGCAGAATTTCTTTAACATCATTTATGAGAATTTTATAATTTTTTGTGTATTTTGCAGTTTTATTCATATATATTTTGGCTATTGTAACGTATTGCTAGTAGTCATTACCAAATAAATTATTATTATTATTTTTATTGTCATTACAAAAATATAATGTAAAATATCATCGAAAATGTTTTTTTAAAATATTTAATAACTTTACAGTATCGATATACTGATGTAGCTGTATAAAACAAGAACTAACCACCTAAAATTATAGGAAAGTGTAATATATGGTGCTTTTATAAATAATAGTCCCTTAATTAGAACACCCGTATAAGTAGATCTATGAATAATATACGAAAACGTGACCGCCATTATAGAGATATGTGAAAATGGTACTCTTACATTATATGGCATGTTACATCGAATTAATATGGAGTATGTATATTGTACTTCCTTGTGCGTCTGCCCTCTTGACAGGAACAACACGTGTGTACTTTTATTGAGTTGATTTAAACTAGATGACCCCTATAATTAGTCGAAAATATAATAAATTTCCGAGATATAATAATACTATTTAAAAAATAATGTTCATGTTGGTAGGGGTGAATAAAAATCGTTCAATAAATTCTACTTAATTATAATTCACAAATTTACTTACAATATGGAATATAACCAGAGATATTTATTCGATTTCTGAATTGTTAAGAAAATACGTCTTTACCTTTCAACTTAAATAAAAGATCATAAAATTTAATTGAAATTGCCAGCAGATTTAATACTGATTGTACGTTTCAAAAATACAAGCTCTCAAATTAAAATTACCATTCAAATTTCGCGCCAAATGTAAGAAGCAACTATATATATATATATTCTTTACATGATACGCTGAAGCAAGTGTCCATTTTAAATGATCAAGTAACCAATAAAGTTCGTGTAGTTTTTTTTAAATAAAGCTTAAACATGTGGAAATTTCTTTAAAGAGCTTTATTTTTTAAAATAATCACTTTCACAATCTATTATCCTTTCCCAAGGAGAAACAAGCTTGTATAATCCGGTTTTGAAAAACGTTGTGTCTTTGGAATTAAATCTACTCACCTCACCTTCAACCCCTGCTTTGTTGGTAACTTTTTTATTGCGCATGTGATTATCTAAAGTCAAGAAAATATAATAATCACTTGGAAAAATATCGCACGAATATGGGGGATGGGCTAGAATTTCCCATTTTAGAAGAGAAATTTCTTCACGTCTACATCTTGCAGTATGGTCTCTCGATTTATCCTGCAAGAATCACATTTTCTTTCCATTAACCAGCTCTGGCTGTTTCTGAAGTAAAGTGTCTTACATACCCTGAAGTTGTGTAGAGTAGTAATAGTTTGATCGGTGTTCAGAAACTCGTAGTGAACAATACCGACTGCAGTCTACCATATACATAAAAAAATCTTTTGGAAGTAGAGTTTCTTTGAAGTGCGTGGTATAGAGTCCGTTGGTGACAATCAATGACGGGTTCGCTTCATGTTATAGTAGAGTATCTATTTTTCATCGCAAGTGAGCACGCGATCAAGAAAAGGTTCGTTTTTGGGTCATGAAAGAAGTGAAAGCTTTTGATATTTATTTTCATTCGATAACATATGTGGAATCCCTTTGCTTGGCGACCATGATTTTTCGATTCGATGCAAATGTAAACGAATTATATCATCACGGATTTTAAACGTTTCGGAAAGTTCTTGTCACGTTACTTTCGAATTTTATTTAATGGCGCAAATCTTCATTAACAATAACGTAGGGTCGTCCTAAACCATTCCCAGAAGAAAAATTTTTCGAACCACCTCCATGCAGTGCGTTCCTTTACCGCATCTTCTCCAAATGCCATGCATATCTTACGGATTGCTTCTGTAGCTTCAGAACCAAGTTTAGATTACAAAGCTAACATCTCGGATTACATAGGAATTAGCTGACATTTCAAAACGTTTAAAATCACAGTACAATAGTGCTTATCAAATCAAAATATACTGAGTGACTGATCCAAATCTGTAGTACGCCAGACATATAAAAACTTCGGTCTGCAAGTCACAATAAGTTATCAGAAGTGTGCAGCAAACTCTTTAGGAAACTGTACGAACTATATTGGCTCCCTGATATTACAAATAATAATAATACGTACTAATTACAACAGGATAAATTCTATGGCTTGGACATTTGCGGTACATTGGGTTGATAACGTGGCCTGCGCTAGCCACGTTCCAAAGTTACTTCCGGATATTCATTTTAGAATAGTCTGAAGCAGGAGAATATAATCTTCTAAGTCACTATAATCTTTAATGAACAAAAATCAAAATAAAAATGATTTTTCTAAAGATAAAAAAAGTTTTAATTGCGCACGGGGTTGGTGTTTCTCTATTTACATAATACAGATTCAAGTGCTTCTTCTAAAGTCCAAAAAATCGTTAAATCTTGTCGAATATGTTATATAACTTTAAAATTATTCTTTTGATGATTTTGGTCATTTGAGCCGGATAAGTACAGAAGAGAATTTTGTCAATGTTTTAATAATTTCACAAACGACTACAAGGAAGAAAGACCAGTATTATTTTGTTAACTACTTTAGCCACTTTTGTTATTAATATATTCGATATTCGTCATGGAAGATAGTTGCTGAAACTACAAAAATGGTGATTATTGGTAACGGGGCGAAATCTTGATATGAGTATATTCTCCCTTAACAGACATCTCCCGACAATGGACATCTCTAATCAATGAACGGTTTCTGATGCACCGACCGTCAATATACTATTTGCTATTTAACAATATCTCTCACCAAAGGACATTCTTAACAATGGACACGGACAGCAAACCACTATAGTAAATTTAAATGAATATTTATTTCTTTACAATGGACATCAGTACTTTATTGCAATTCCTATAATTTTAAACATAATTATTTTAATACATGATGGGAGAACATAAAGGCTTTAGTGAGCAACAGAGGAAAGTGGAGGGAGATATGGTGAGGGGAAGCGGAGGACTCAACTCCAGCATGACTCGACACCGAAAGGTATGAGTCTATAGGATTAAGTAAGTAAGTATTTTAATACATATAATAAGTCCTGTAATGATTGCCTATAGAGGGATTAACATAATAAATTTATTGCAATTCCTATAATTTCTAAAGATAATTGCATATTTTTATATAATAAGCGCTGTAATGATGGTCTTTCATCTTATTGCATGTAATTACATACATATAAATCGTATAATAATTATGACCGCAGTAACATTCTTAACAATAATCATGATCAACATATAATTAAGACAGGTAATAAGTATAACTGTAATGATGGTCTTATATAAAACGGCTATATCTTTCATAGCATTCAGTTGAAATTTAATTGATATTTAGTGCCCTAACAAGTTAGATATCTAGTGCTTTAATGTTCGCACAAGTAATATGGCTATGAAAAAAAAGGAAATTTCTCAGTTTAGAAGAAAAAATTGATGTTATTCAGTGTGCAGAGAAGAATAAACTTAGTGTGAGACTGCTTGCGGAAAGATTCTGTATCGGTAAAAGCCAAGTGGGAGATATTTTGAAAGACAAAGTTGATATTAATAGACGGTTTGTTGAAAATGGAAATTCACAGCAAAAGAAGAAATTTGTAAAAACAGAAGGAGCTGCACTCGACCAAATAATCTATAACTGGTTTTGCAAAGTGCGCGCTAAGAATATTCTATTGTCCGGTAAAATAATAAGGGAAAAAGCTCTCGAAATTGCACAAGAGCTAAATTATGAGTTCGAAGCTTCAAGTGGGTGGTTTGACAAGTTTTCTCAGCCACACAACATATCGCTTCGAACAATTTGTGATGATATTTTAGAAACTAAAAACACTAACGAAGCTTATGAAAAGCTAAATGATATTCAAAACTTCTTTTTCTTATCTGGCGATATTGCTCAAGGAGAAAAACCGCTGAGAGAGTACGCAATGTAAAAACACAAATCGTAAAAAGAGTAATTGAAAATCTAAAATAAACTAAAATTTCAGATTTTTTTTTAAATAAGTTAGTTTTAAGTATGTTGTGAGAATAAATTAATTAAAAATTATTTATACTTTTCTCCCACAAATGGATATCTTGGAACAACGGACAGTTTTATATACATCGCTACTGTCCGTTATACAGAGGACCTACTGTACAGTATTGGGCAAATAAATAGAATCAAACACAATGTAACTAAGAAAACCATTTATTTGTGATATAATCACGATGAGATGGTATAAAATTATAAATTACTAGTCATTTAATAAGAGATATGCCCTCTTTTGGCTGTGATGACAGCTTGAACTCTTTTCGGCATGGAATCTATTAATTTTTGACAGTTTTCCTTTATTTTCTCGTCCCTAAACCACAACTGAATTACTGCTTCTACCAATTTTGTCTTCGTTGTACAGTCCATTTTATGTAACTTCGCCTTACAAATAGCCCACAGATTTTCAATTGGGTTTAAGTCTGGAGAATTACCAGGCCATTCGGGGAGATTCATTCCTTTTTCCTTGAAATATTTAACCATAACCTAGAATTTGTGGCATGGAGCTGAGTTCTGTTGGAAAATTGCACCATCGTTTGGCTCGCATTTCTTTAGATCTTTTCCCAAATACTTATTCAGCAGCTCTTTATATTTCTGGCTGTTCATCATGCCTTCTATAGGCACCGTATGTTTGACAGTCTGATCGATATGAGCTGCAGTGAGTTTTTCATCTCCACTTTTTCTCACGAATTTTGATCGCTGCCCCTGCGCGAAAACATGGTATTCTTCTGAGAACAACACCTTTCTCCAGTCTTTCTCATTCCATCCGGCATATTTCTTGGCCCAAACAATCCTCTGCTTCATCATTTGTTGAGTGAGGAGTTGCTTCTTCTGTGGTCGAATGGCTTTTCTTCCAGACTCTAAAAGTTTCCTACGAACTGTCGAGTCATGCACTTTCACTCCAGCGTCGACTAAGTCTTTTTGTAGTTCAAAACTAGTTTTTCTTGGGTTCAGCTTGCTATTTCTGACCACAAAAGTAACATCCCGGGGTGTCGTCTTCCTTTTTGTCCCACATTTTCCCGCTCGTTTCACTTCAACTATTCCGGTATTGTTTTTTTGCTTTAGGATCTTGCTTATTGCTCCTTGACTAACACCACATTCCTGAGCAATGTCTCTCTGTGTCATTGAAGTGTGCTCACTTAATGTCACAATCTTCTCACGTTTTCTGGGCGTAATATCCATATCACGAACAACCGGTAAAAGCACAATATAAATCAAATTTTGAACTTTGAAAGAGTATATGTGAATACTGAATAACTGTGTGATGTGTTCCCAATGATATAGGTTATGTTTTTTGACATAAAACTACTGTCAGAACTGACCTAACAATGTTGTCACATGCAGAAAACTAAAAAAATAGTCATGATTCCATTAATTTGCACAATACTGTATTTTGTTTGATGGCACTTTTGTTCAAGAAACATATTTTTAACCCTTTTGTTAGGAATGTCTTCTTTATATTTAAAGTTTAAAGTCTGAGAATATGCCTTAATTTAATTAAACTCGATATTGGATTTTAATTAATCATAAACATAAAAATATAATAGAAATTACCTTGCTTTTAGTACATATTTTCATAATTATTTTCGGAATTTATTAAATTCTGTTACGAAACCGGTTAATTAAGTATGCCGAGATAATTAAAATTTCTATCAAGAGCAATTATCTCTGCAAACTGAAAATAAACTAATCCCCCGCGAACTCGGAGCTTTCGCCTGAATTACCACAACTTTTAATTCATTCTTAAACGGTCTTACAACAATGCTACCTTCTTTATTTCCCAAAAAAAACAGTTTGTTACTTTACGTCGTCTCCGAAGGTAGAATGTAAAATAACTTTTCCGGACCGTTTATTAAGCGGGATTTTCTGAAATTTCGTCGATCTCGAAACGCTAAAACGGAATTACAACGACCAAATAACTCGATAATAAATCCGCCAACTGCACGAATATATCAGGGCCGGTTTAATAAAGTATACTTTGCGTTAGAGATACGAAGAAGTTACCCGAGGGAAAACGTATCAACGGAACCAGTTTCTCAGGTGAATTTTCGGTTATAGGAGGAACATGTCCCGTGGGAAAAAAGAAAACGAACCCATACACGCAACCCTTGCTATACATACATTGATATTTGTGTACCTATGTACATAAAAATACAAGGAAGATTCACCCCATCCATTAAAACGAGGTCTCTTTACAAAAATTACGTAACGGACGAAACGGTTTTGTGTTATGTGAGTATATCGTATATAAAGTGATTTCAACCGCTCTTCCTTATATTCCAGAATTACACAATTATTAAAAAAATAAATAAAAATCTACTGATTTGATTGGATGCTTTAAATTTCTGAATTTATCAAATGATATCATTATTTTAAGAACGAATTCCGGGGAAAAACTTGTTCAAATCGAAATATTTTAAGCATATTAATGTTACGCTGAATATATAAAATTTTATATTGTTCTTTCTAGTTGTTGTTTAGGGAAAAAATCCGTGGGTGCAATGAACAATAAAAATTCGTGACGTGTAGTTTATGACGATGGATTGCAAGTCGAATTGTTTGCACCGTTTTCGTCGTTTGCGGAATTTAAGTATTCCAACGTTTCAGCAGAAGTACTATCGTCTTCACCACTAAGTTTAATGGTGGAGTGCGCGGCAAATAAGAATTCGAAATATCGAGTTCAAACCTCACACAGGACATTTTCTAACGATAAAAAATTAGGGAATACACATACAAGCCAGACGAATTACCAGTTAGAATGACCAGTTTGGCAAGAAATAGTCCTTATCAGGATTACTCTGAAGACGACAGTAGATTAGCTTCTAAAACGTTGGAATACTTAAATTCCACAAACGATAAAAACAGTGCAAACAATTCGAATTGCAATCTATCGACATAAACTACACGTCACGAATTTTTATTGTTTATTGTACTCACGGGTTTTTGGATTTTATGCCAGTAACTAGCAACGTACCTCACTTCATCTCACTTCAGGCATACAAACAATACGTGCTCTACATTATCAGTTGCTCAGCAATAACTACATTTCTCAGTATCTGACCTATTTCTGTCGCACGGAAGCCTCCGGTTCCTGAGAGTGCTTGAGTGAGGTAGTAATCTACCTGTCCGTAAGATCTATTCATCTTTGCTTCCAGATATGGTATAAGACTCTTAGAGTCAACCTGCACATGCTCGGGTTCTATATCTTTCCTGTCGCTTGTTCAACAGATTAACTCTTGCAAATGACTTCGGCGTGCTTTCTCTTTGATATCAGTAGGCATATGGGTGTTACTTAATCTGAGAATCATGTACTAAATGTAGTTGTGTTTTCACATTTTTTGTTATAGTTTCATTACAAATTACAAAAAAATGCAAAATTTAAATTTTCATCGACTTTCCTTGTACGTAAAACTATAGTTTTGCATTACCAGTCTGCGAACTTTCTACTACAAAACCTATACAAAATCACTCAAAATTTGGAAATACGCTACTTATGAATTCAAATTTGACATTTTGATATTACTTTTCAATTGACTTTTCAATGCCTTCATATCTTTCCTTTCTCTATGATATATCAGAAAGTCTATGGGTGGTAATCTAGCAAAAATCCCATCGCTTTCTGCCGATATCGTTCTGTAGGCACTACGAATTCCTATGCTTAGCATCGGTAGTCGTCACCCCTTTAATTATGGATGTAACGTTTCTGCAATCCGTGTGGTATGTCGTGGATTTAGTTCCATCATCATTATTTCGTTTTCAACCTCAGTCAATTTTTATAACAGAGGAGTTTTGTTAAGATTACACATTCCCCAGCACGAACTTTTGTGAACAATCGTTAAAATACATATATACCTACTTAAATATGACCAAAATGGATACTTTCGTCTTCCATTTTCAACTTTTCATAAAATAAAAACACTCAATCAAATCTACATTTTTGTCCAAAATAAAGTTAGAACTGTCAGTTGCCATATGTCATAGCATAAAGATAAGTTCGAATGTTCCTACGTAAAGGGTGTTTTAAATTAGGCGATTTTTTTAAGAATAAATAAAATATAGATGGCGCACTGAATTTGTCTGGGTATGTGGGCATTTAAAAAGTGTGATGGATGAAATTTATAAAAATGGTTTCGTACAAGGTACAACAACGCGTTCAAATTGTTGAATTATTTTATGAAAATCAGCGTTCTGTGAAAAGAGTTTTGAGAAAATTACGTAAATTTTATGGTTTACATAATCGTCCATCTGAAAGCACTATTGGTCGAATTACTAAAAAATTTCAAGAGACCGGTTTCGTAGAAGGTCAAAAAAGTGAAAAATACAGTCGTAGTGGTCGTTCACAAGAAAATATTGATTTTGTTCGTGAAAGTGTTGCTGAAGATCCTGAAATGTCCATTAGGCGACGTTCACAACAACTTGGACTTAGTGGATCAACAACATGGCGTATTTTACACAAGGATTTAGTTCTGAAGGCATATAAGGTTCAAAGAGCACAGGAACTGAAGCCATTAGATCATTTAAAACGTCGTCCATTTGTCGATTTCATCAATGAACAACCGGCTGATTTTTCTTAAAAAATAATGTTTTCCGATGAGGCACATTTTGAACTTGGTCGCTATGTTAATAAACAAAATTGCCGTATTTGGCGTAAGGAAAATCCACGAATTATTCATGAGAAACCTATGCATCATAAACTAGTTACTGTTAGGTATGCATTGTGGTCAGGTGGTGTAATTGGACCTTACTTCTTTGAAAATGCTGCTAGTGAAGCTGTAACTGTCAATGGTGATTATCATCCGATGCATCGGATGATAATCGAATTTTTGTGGCCTAAATTAATGAAAATTGACCTAGAGGATATGTGATTTCAACAGGATGGCGCTACACCTCACTTTGCACACGAATCAATTAATTTATTGAGAGAAAGGTTTCCTGGACGTGTAATCTCAAGAAACAGTGATGTTAATTGGCCACCAAGATCATGTGATTTGACACTGTTAGACTATTTTCTTTGTGGTTATGTGAAAAGTCAGGTTTATAAAAACAATCCACAATCAATTCCTGCTTTGAAAGATGAAATTATTCCTGTCATTGGTGAGATAGAGCCTCAATTATGTCAAAATGTCATCGAAAATTTTAACAAAAGAGTGGACGCCTGTGGAGCTACAAGAGGAGGCCATTTGGCAGATATTATTTTTCGCATATAAATGTCATAACTGATACTTCAATTATCAATAAAATGTTTTTGAAAGTGAATGCAAATTGTGTATTTTGCTTATTCTTCAAAAAAAAAAACGCGAAATTTGAAACACCCTTTACTTGTAAAAATTAACTAGCGCCATCTAAAAAATTAGAAAATTTTTTCAACAAACTTCTAAAATTACTTTGTTTAATTTACCTATAGCTTCATTGGGTTCTTAAAATGATTTTAAAAAAATGATATTCAAAACACCACAACATGTTTTTCAGTTTTCTAGGTTGTATCTAACATTATTTGATGAATGTTAAAAGGAATCATTCTATTATTAATTTAATAACACCCTATCTACTACATATGCTTCACAGAATTCACTGATCGTCAGGCAGATTCATTAATAACACAAATCTGCCTGACGATCAGTGAATTCTGTGAAACATATGTAGTAGATAGGGTGTTATTAATAATAGAATGATTCCTTTTAACATTCTTTAATTGGCAAAAAGCCGTGACGCAAGCGTCTATCTTTTACACACTGGTAACTTAGTTATCCATATGTGAGATAGACCCGTTCTCGCTTTGTCGGTCAATACATTTTTGCATTGGACGAAAGAGGGAGGCAATAATATTATTCATTATTATTTGATGCGAAAAAAAGCGTATTATGAATATCATTAATTGAGACTCAGACGAACGAGAATAAATAGCCATTTATTAGTCATTAATTGGGACTGAGATGAACGATAACAAGTAGTCATTTTTTAGATGTAATTGTGAAATATTAGATAAAATTTAAAAATAGGAGCGTGTTACTATAGTTGGTTACGAAATAATGTTGTTCCATTGTAAATAAGGCGTAGAAAGAGTTATATTTTGATATTTCAACCGTTCCATAAATATATAAAGAAAATCCAAAACCGCGGCTTCATATTAAATCCTTCCTTAGTACCTTCGGCACAGAACGTTTTACCAAACATAAAGTGGAAATATTCGCAATCTCTTCAAACAAACAATATCTCAATATCGATCTGCCAATTTGAATCGCTCTGTGTATATAGTGGAATCTTTGCGCAGAGGTATTCACAGTCTCTGATATGGGGTGCTCTTTTTTTCATTTTTTCCTTTGTACTGCGTCCAAACTCGTCGGAATAAATGTAACAGAAAAAAGATCTTCTTTTCACAGTGAAATTTGTTTTGTATAAGACTCGTACCCGTGACGATGAGATAACCGACGTTTGCTGTTCTGAGTCTTTTGTGAGAGCGGCGTGCTAGAAAACTACGCGAAAACCACGCTTGATTAAATTTGTTCTCTATTGTGGTCCGGTTTATCCGGCTTTAAGTAATAACATTTTCATCACAAAATTTTAACAGACGAAAAATATAACCGTCTATGTATACAATGTAATCTTTTGACGATTTTACGAATTAACGGGTAATGAATATTTAAACAATGTTTTACAAAATAATTTGAGAATGAAAACATAGCAAAGAATAAATTTTTAAAATTAATTTTAACATCTCTAAATACCTTTGATTAATTTAGAAACTAAGACTATGTTATGTATTTAGATGTAGTAGAAGTGTATGTGTCTTAGAATAAAACAAAACTATTTTCGAGCTAGTACATGGCTTTATTATTATTAAGTAACACAACATACATATATTCTTATATAACATGTCCCTTTTTTTCAATAATAATAATAATATTTTGTTAATCATGCTAGCCATTTACATTAATGTGAAACGTTATTAAGAGAAAACAGTAACAGGAGCCTTTCATTAAGCGCTTCCTTTCTTTAAATTTAAATAAAACAAGGTGTGTGTGAGACATCATCGAAATCTTTTACTTGTTTACAAGGCCTATCGATGCCATTATGTATGGAATATAACATCGTGCAAATGTCAGCCGAGGCTTCGCTGGGTGGCGCGCATACGAAATGTCCAATTTTCCATGATTCTGGCGCATAAATTGACGCTGAATTTGACCGATGGCATGGGTTATGTTGGCTTTGAGGGCCGCTGTGGTTTGTGTTCGCATAGACCTGCGACTTAAGAAAATCCTACAAGGAAAAGTCTAACGGGGTCAAATCGCACGATCTCAGTGGTCGAATCACATCGCCTCCACGTGAGATAACCATGTCCTCAAATCGCTCATGCAGAACGTCCAATGTGGCACGAACTGTGTGGCACGTAGCGCCGTCCTGTTGAAACCACATGTCGTTAGTGTCCATATCATCCAATTCGCGAAATCGACTGCCTCGGAGTCTCCTGCATACTCCCGCGGACAGTGGCCATGTTTTGGGCAAATCTTGCGTTTCGTCGTCGTACGGGTGTTGGTTTATTGTTTACTGAACCAGAGGACTCAAATTTATCCACAACATTGCGAATGGTCCTCTTGGTAGGACGATTATGGCGACCGTAAAATTGGCGACGCCCGCGAAACGTTGCCCGAACGGAACACCTATTTTGATAAAACAATTTTATCATTTGCACGTGTTGTTGAACGCTATATCCGTCCATGGTGATTTGACAAAACAGACTGAATATATTATAGCCAATTGGACAAATGTAGCTTCAACAATATGGCCGCTATCGACTGTCAAAGTTCGGAAGCCCCCAGTGGAAGACCCGTTGTATATGATATATGTGATATTGCACCTTCAGACTTTTCTCTAAGTGGCCATTGCACGGGTCCATTACGTGAAATTAAATGTTCACCAAATTGTTCTCGCAATAAAGCCATGCTTGCACGAACTCTGTGGAAGTAGCGCCATTTTGTTGGAACCAAATGTAGAGATTACGGGCCTCACTTTCAGGCAGCATATATTCCGTTATCATGGCGTGATAACGGGCGCCATTCACAGTTACTTTACGGCTGTCTTCATTTTTGAAGAAATATGGACCTATGATTCCACTTGCCCATAAACCACATCAAACTATAGTTTCGTCAGTAGTGGCAGCTCTTGAACCTTGTTGGGTTGCTCTTCACTCGACATACGGCAATTGTGGCTATTGAGGTAGCCATTAAACCAGAAACAGGCCAAATCGCTGAACAAAATTTTGGTCGAAAACAATGGATTTTCTTTAAACTTTTCAAGAGTCCAAAGATTGAAACGGTGACGATTCGAAAGGTCGACCGCTTTCAATTCTTGAACAGGTTGAATTTCTTATGCTTTTAAACCCAGATCCTTACATAAAATTCGCCGAGTTGTGGCATACAACAACCCAAGCTGTTGGGAGCTACATCGCTGTACCGAGTTGAGTCTTTCCATAATAAAATGTCACATGATACTTAACTAAGATAGCGTAAAAGTTTGACACGACTCACGCTTTATCTACCAAAAATCACTATTGAAAAAAGTACATCTTATATATAACATTCATAGTTAATAGCGAACTTAGCATTTTACTGGCATGTTTGAGTATGTTTAAAAAGTATATCATAATAAAACACCCATTATTATTTCTTCTGAAAGAAAGTACATCTACTAAAATATATCATAACTTACTTAATCACTGAAGGTTGTTGTATAACCCCTTTCTACATTAATTTTCGTATACTGAATACGTATTTAGACAACTAAGTTGTCATCATCAGCAGATAATTAAACAGTGTCGCACCTGGAAAACGACGGCAAAAATGCCCGTGCGGAATTTATTTTCAAGAGAAAGGGATTATATATCAACTTTCAGAGATTAAGTTAATCAACTACAGGCTCCGTCAAAATTACCATAACTTATTTATTATTCATTTTAGAACGATGATGTATTAACACTTTTACGTTCAAAATAGAACACTCTTTAAAGTTTTCTAAAATTATTCAGGGTGCTTCACTTAAAAAATTCTAAAATATCAAATTATTTAGAAAATACGTCGTTCGATTGTGTCGTTATTAATTGAATATTAATCAGTCTTAAAAACAGTACTCGCTTTATGATACAACGTAAGTCGTAACTCCTATAGTAGGGAACATATTGTTACGCCCCTCTACACGATAGTGTACAAATTAATACTGTAAATGCTCGTAATTCCTACCTGAAGGATATCCTTGGCGTGTTCTAGAGCTGGACAAGCTGGTAACTCGGAAAGTTAGGGAGGGTCCTCAAATAAGATCTTATAATTGGGTGCTACAACATTTGAATCCCTAGAAGTGCGTGCCAATAGTGAAGCATGTAGATTTTAGGAAAATACGTGCTCTGGTGTGTATAGAAGCAAAATTTAGGAAAAGAAACAAACTGTTTAATAATTAGAGAAAGAAGAGCCAGAATATCAATAAGAAATAAACATTTTATTAAGAAAATAACGAAAATTCAATTGCATAATCTGACAATTACAGAAATATTGGCAATTCTTTATCATTTATTACTGAACATTCTGGATCGTGCTGTTTGAAAAATACGTTTGTATAATATTACAAGTCAGAAAAATTAAAAGAACTATCGATATTAAAACATGTAATACATAATCTGCTTCCGGGTTTCCGGGCTGGAACTGCGTCACTTGTATATCTGCCGACGTTTCGTACCCATTTGTATGGGACATCTTCAGAGCTGAACTACTGCACTGAAACTAGTGTAAGTCGATGGGGGACGGGTTTATATATGGGTAATGGGTCATGGGTCAATGGAGCGTTAGGGTTGAGGTTGGGTAGTTTGGAGAAGCAGGATTGCCAAGCGTTATGTAGGGGATAGCCATCATCGTAGTTAAGGATATTGGGGTGCTTAGAGATCTCTAACTAAGACCTTAACCGTGATGATGGCTACCCCCTACATAACGCTTGGCAATCCTGCATCTCCAAACTACCCAACAGCAACCGTAATGCTCCATTGACCCACGACGCATTACCCATATATAAACCTGTCCCCCATCTACTCAGCCCTGAAAATCTCCCATACAAATGGGTACGAAACGTCGGCAGATATACAAGTGACGCGGTTCCAGCCCGGGAACCCAGAAGCAGATAGCATGGCCCACCACCGCGGAAATCTTCGTACCAGATGTAATACATAATCTTAACTAATGTAAGTAAACGACTATTGAAAAGAAAAAAATATAACACATGATCTTATGATTTCTCTACATTATATTATATTTTTTATTAACAATACGAAAAAAAAACGAAAATGAAGGAAAAGTTATATAGGTAATTTTAGTGATCTTGATTGTGCTGCGTGTTCCCCTTGGTAAATCACTTAATGGAGTTCCAAAAGATATGTTGTATACAAAAAAATTCACACCGTTTACAAGAACCCTGCCTCAATAAGATACAGGGTTGCTTAAATCCGTGAATGAATTCGCTTTCGTTAAAGTTGTAATTATTGAGAATCAAAATGGACGTCCTTATCCACGCTAGTGCAAATTTGAAGTCTAAAAACAATATCCTATAATTTTTAGGATCGTCAGTCATCGATTTTGACGTGTCATAGTCCGATATGCTATCGCAAGGAAATCTTTTCTTTAATTAAAGACAACGTTCACATCCACTTCTTTTACTCAGAATATAACGCTGAATGTAAATTCACAAAACAAAGCAAATTCACTTGGTCCAACTACTTATAAATACTAGACAATACGTCACGAGCAAAAACAATATGCATAAAATACTGTAAAAGAATATGTATATGTGAAAATTGAATTTGTGTTTATTAACGTATTATTCATTATTAACCCGAAATTAAAAAATACAGGACAGTACTCAGGATCAGATTATAATAGTAAATCTCTTAACGAGATAAAATATTAACATCGAAAGAACTTAAACAGTCTTTAAAATTTTCTAAAAATATGCAAGATGCCCCGCTTAAAAAATTCTAAAATTTCGAATTATTTAGAAAATGCATCGTTCCATTGTGTTATTATTTATTGAATATTAATCAGTCTCAAAAACATTACTTGTTTTCCAATACAACATAAGTCTTAATCACTAAGGTTGATATATATCCCCTTTTCACATTAACTTTTGTAATTCTGTATAAGCATTTCGACAACTAAGTTGTCATCATCAGCAGATAATTACACAGTGTCGCACCTGGTAAACCACGGCGAAAAATACCTATACGAAAACATCAATGATCCGCACCATTGAGAACCGTGGTTCTCAACGGTGTGGATCGCGTACGGAATTTGTTTTCGTACAGGTACTTTTCGCAGTGGTTTACAAGGTGCGACACTTTGCAATTACCTGCTGATGATGACAACTTGGTTGTCGAAATGCGTATACAGAATTACAAAAGTTAATGTGGAAAGGGGTTATATATCAACCTTAGTGATTAAGTTAATCAACCACAGAGTCCATCAAATTCAACAACATAAGTCTTAATTCCTATAATAAGCGATATATTGTTACGTCTCTCTACACACCAGTGTACAAGTGCTATAAGTGCCCGTAATTCTTACCTGAAGAATATCCTTAGCGTCTTCTAGAGCTGGACAAGCTGGGAAAATTACGGAGTGTCCTCTTAATACAAGATCTTACAATTGCGTGCCACAGCATTTGAATCCCTAGAAGTGCGTGCCAATACTGGAGCATGCGGACTATAGAAAAATACGTACTTTGGTATGTATAGAAGCAAAATTTGGATGCACCAATTTTCTAGAATAGGAAAAGAAATAAACCGTTTAATAATTAGAAAAAGGATCCCCAGAGTATCAACAACAATTAAACATTTTCTTGAGAAAATAAAAAAAATTCAATTGCACAACCTGATAATATAGAAATATTGGCAATTCTTTATTATCTATTACTGGACACACAGGATCGTGCTGTATAAAAAATACGTTTGTATAATATTACAAGTCAGAAAAATTAAAAGAACTGTCGATATTAAAACATGTAATACATAATCTTAACTAATGTAGGTAAACGGCTATTGAGAAGAAAAAAATATAACAGCACATGATCTTATGACTCCTGATTCCGCTACATTATATTTTTTATTAGCAATAGGAAAAAAAAATTAAAATGAAGGAAAAGTTATATAGTTTTAGGGATCTTACTTAACAAAGATCAGATCTCTTAATTTCTTTTTCCGATTTACTATAATCTGATCCTGTATTTTTCAATTTCGAGTTAATAATGCATAATACTTTAATAAAAAAGTTGTTAAATATATTCAAGAATTATTATATAAATATATCTTCAGCTTAAATAGTATACTGATAAAATTCACAGCTTAATTTCATGAACTAAGAAACACATCTTAATTATAGTATTGTCTCTAAAGTGAAAACGTTTCACTCGTTTACACAAAAAAAATATAAGACGGTTACCTTATACAAGCCTCGACTGACACGAACCAGGGTTACACCGTTAACGTGGTTTCCCACCTTCCTTACATGATTTTTCCCCAATCAACAAGACTGCTGCGTGTCCTCCCTGGTAAATCACTTGATAGAGTTCCAAAAGATACGTTGTATTCACAAAAAGTTTCACACTGCTTAGAACTCTACCTCAATAAGGTTGAGGGTTGCTTAAATGCGTGAATGAATTCACTTTCGTGAAAGTTATAATTATCGAGAATCAAACTGGACATCCTTATCCATGCTAGTGTAAATTTATCGTCTAAAAACTATATCCTATAATTTTTAGGTTGATAAATCATGGATTGACGTGTCATAGTTCGATATTCTATAAGAAAAACCTTTCTTTAATTAAAGACAACGCTCAATTCACGACTACTTCCTTTTCTCAGATTATAACACTGAATGTAAATTCACAAAACAAAGCGAATGCACTTTCTTCAACTAGTTACAAAAACTAGCTAAAACGTCACGAGCAAAAACAATATGCATAAAACATTGTAAAAGAATATATGTATGTGAAAATTGAATTTATATATACTAACCATGTCCTTTACGAGATTAAATATTAATGTCGAAAGAATACGTTTTAATGCAAATATTTCCAATTTCGTGCATTTCTTTGAAATTATTTTTTTAATAACCATGGGTCTTTATTTATATATATACGTATAAATAACGAAATGCAAAAAATTGGAAATTATTCGATTGTACAATAATATACACGCTACGTCAATAAAATATGAACGAAATGTAAAATAAATCCGTAGCAATAGCTATGTTACGTACATAATTTGAATCAGTTTTCGTATCATATACATGTAGTTTATATTATTATCCTGTAAATAGGATTTATTTGCTAATAAAAAAAAATTACTATTGTTACTATTGTACATCATTATAGTATATTGTAGATTATAGATCTCGTTGATGTTTTGTTTCTGTTCTAATTGATAGAATTTAATTAATCAAATCGTATGATTACTGTCTTTATTTTGCTTGGAAATAATTCCCGGTGGCTCGTAACTATTTGGCCCCAACATAAGCGTTAATTTTTTATTTTTGAATGGACGACATGAAAGGCAAGATGGTTGTCGTAATCGTCCCTTTGATCGATATCTTTCTAAAAAAATACAGGTATCTGCTCTTACCCCACTTAGAAATCCTAACTTTGAATTAGTAATCGGGCTAATTTATTATTAATAAATATTAATAAAAATATTTTTTGCGTTCTGATATCCTTGCTTATATAGATCTTCCAGTTTGACCGATATAAATATAAGAAAGCTTTTAGATTCCTTATTTATTGGATTTACTTATTTTGTTTTTTATTTTTAATTAATTTTTCTAGTATGCTGTAAGTAATATCTATATCATGTTACGTGTAATATCTATATCTTCTACGTAACTTAACAGATTATACTTGTTTGGTTTTTTCGTTTAGCCAAGAACATCATTCGTAGCGCTTTTTTATGTTCTTGTTTACTCAGAAACCTATCATTAAATCTCTTTTTTAACCGTTATTAATTTGTTTTATGATATTTAATTCTTGCGGCAAATTGCAGGTGGTAGGGGGAATAGCTAACAATCTGTTTCATATTCTTATACATATGCTGATAGTTATTGATTAAACGGGTAACAAGAAGAATTACGTGTGGTAGTACGAGGGCAGCCGTTTATATTTCGAGAATAACAAGCAAACAAAAAATTTTTATTGCCGGAAATAGTTTTATTGCTTTTCAAAATATTCTCCTTGAAAACCAATGCACTTTCGTATTCGTTTAAACCAATCCGAAAAGCATTGCTGCCACTGCGAAGGCGGTATCTGCAAAATATGAGTTTTGAATGCCTCAACTACCTCTTCCGGTGTAGAAAAACTCGTTGACCACGAAGTTTATTCTTCACGTGTAGGCACAAAAAGAAATCAGAGGGTACTAGATCAGGGCTACACAGCGGATAGCTCGTCAATTCAATGTTTTACCCGGTCAAATATTCAATTGTTTGAAACGACCTGTGAGAGCCTGCATTGTCATGGTGAAGAATGATCTGTCGTTTTCGGTTTATCTTCCTTATTTCTTCAAAAACTTTTGGCAAACAAATAGTTGTGTGGAATTTGGAATTAACCGTTCTACAACTCTCTAAAGGCACGGTTGCAACGTGACCAGCTTTTTCCCAAAAAACAGGCGACCATTTGTTTTGATGTGCTTCGAGCGCGAACAACTTTTGTTGGTTTTGGCTCATCTTGGAATAACCACGCAGTCCACTGCTGTTTACTATTGGACTCATACGTATAAATCCAAGATTCATCACCTGTGACGACTTTATAAATGTTCTTTGAAGCACCGCCATTGTATTTTTTGTGCATTTCTTGGCAACAATCAACGCGAGCCCTTTTTTGAGCTGTTGTCAAATTTTGTGGTACCCAACGTGAACGTAGCTTCTTAACGGCTAAACTAAATGTTCATGCAGAATCTTATGCACGCTGATGTTACTAATACCTAGACATAACTCAATCTCACGGTATGTCACATGGCGGTCTTGCATTAACAATTCAGACACTGCATTAATGTTTGCCGGCACAACAACATTTGTGGGACGACCTTCGCGAAATTCATCATCCAAAGAACGCCGTCCAAGTTTGAATTCACTATACTAACGATATACTGTAGTTTTCGATGGTGCTTCATCACCATATAAAGAATTCAAGTCGTCGATGCATTCTTGTTGAGATAATCCACGTCGAAGGTTGTGAAAAATCATTGCAAAATGTTCTCGAGTTAATTCCATTTTTTTGCTGACATAAAATTTTCAAGTTACCGTCAATAATATCAATAGCGACCGATTAATAAAATTTAAAAGTAAATATATTGTCAAAAATGACAAACTTCACGATGCAATCATCAGATCGGATTCAACACTAAGAGTGTTGCTAGTTCCCGAAATATAAACGGCTGCCTCGCATCTATGTGGGTAGGTTTTTAATAAAAATATTCTAAACGAGTATTATTTTTAGATATTGTTAAATCTAGATAGATCAAAGTTAACTTCTATTTCAGTCGTAAATTTTATATAATTCAAAATTTGCCTTTATTATATAATTTATATGTGATTATTTTAATTATTATTTACTTCTTTAATTTCCATAAACTTAAACACAAAAAAATACATATTTTTTTATTTCTAGAAGATTGTATTACAACTAACTTTACACAAAATCAGGTAAGTAGTCGACAACTGGGTACAAGTGTTATCGGTCTTTATACAGATGTGTGGGAAATTCACTGCCAATGCAATATTTCACAATAACCGGGGTTGCATTTCGTCAAAGGTGTTACAAACGTGATATCTTCCATACATACATACATAGTACATGAGACCGTGGGAATGTAGGGATTTTATGCTTGAGATTATTTCGAGTTTTCACGTGTAGGAAAATCCCTGCACACGAGTTGTATTTTGAAAGGACACGTTCGGATTTATGATAACTTTCCCCAAATGTATTTTAAAACTCTATACATATTTAAATTCTTTTCATATAGGCCGTGTTTGCATGAACAGAATCGTAACGAATCGTCCATTCTTTGTTTTTAAACGGACACATGGGAATATTTAAAATATAATTGGTTAAACATTGGATATTATATAAATTAAAACTACTAATTTAAGTTATTATAAATGAATGAATATCATTAACAATGTGGGTAAAAAGTACATAGTATTCTATATATATATATTATATTACAATAATACTAGTTTTCTTTATTATAAAAGCTCATCTGCGGACTTGAGAGAGTTCTTTTTAGAATTCGATGGTGTAGTCGTCACGATTGCCGATATTTTAGCAAACATTTTAACTGCTTCCTTCATACAAACTTTCGCAAAATATTAGCTTATTTTTTATCTTTTTGGTGACCTTAATTCCTCATCTGTAGAAAGCCTTATCGCTGCAAAAATTTACAAGGTTTACACCCTGGTCTGGGTGGAATGTTACAATATCCAAATAATTTTGAAGAGAATAAAACAATGAATTGGTTCCCAAGATGCTTTAGTATTGCGTATCGATTCTTGACTCATATATATTTTTACGAAATGTGATATTCTAGCAAACTTACGAGAAAAATGTAAAAACTTCTAGACCTTTTTCTAATGAATGTATGGAGATGGATGAATTCACGTGCCATGGATATGTTGCAGAATTTACGGAAGATTCGATGCGCAAAATTCGTATATAAGAAAATGTAATGTGGCCTTAAGTCTCCAATTTTTATGCAGGAAATAATTTTTTTTTAATTTTCTGCTGTAACAACGTTACTAAAGTATAGTTTCTATAGATTTTAGATATAGTTTTTCAAGAGCAGTCAAATTAAATCTAATGTCAAATTCAAACGTTCAAAATAAAGTCAAATTATCAACTGGAAATATAGTCAACTATACTTGGTTTCAAAAAGCGAAAAACGAATTTCTGAACAGACCCAAATTATAGTTAATGCTCATTGACTGAGAGCAAAGCCATATAGTCCTATATACGAGGGTAACCGTTTATATTTCGGGACCTGGCAACACTGTTAGCGTTGTCTTCGATCTGATGACTACATTGTGAAGTTTGTTATTTTTGACAATATATTTACCTTGACAGTTTTATTATCCGGTCGCTATTTCTACTGTTGACAATAACAAAAATTGTATGTCAGCAATGTGTGCAATTATTTTGCAAAACTATGGACGTGTATTATCTCAACAAGAATACATCGACGAGCTGAATTCTTTATATGGTGATGAAGCAACATCGAAAACTGCAGTATATTGTTGGTATAGTGAATTCAAACTTGGACGGCGTACTTTGGAAGATGAATTTCGTGAAGGTCGTCCCACAAATGTTGTTGTATCGGAAAACAATAATGCAGTTTCTAAACTGATAATGCAAGACCGACATGTGACATATCGAGAGATCGAGGCATCTCTAGGTATTAGTAACACCAGCGTGCATAAGATCATGCATGAACATTTAACCGTTAAGAAGCTATGTTCACGTTGGGTACCATATAATTTGACAACCGCTCAAAAAAGGACTCGCGTCGATTGGTACCAAGAAATGTACAAAAAATACAATGGCGGTGCTTCAAGGAACATTTATATAGTCATCACAGGTGATGAATCTTGGATCTATACGTATGAGCCCGATAGTAAAGAGCAGTCGACTGTGAGTGTGTTCCAAGATGAGTCAAAATCAACAGAAATTGTTCGCTCTTGAAGCACATCAAAACAAATGATCGCCTGTCTTTTCGAAAAAACCGGTCACGTTGCATCCGTGCCTTTAGAGAGTTGTTGAACGGTCAATTCCGAATTGTACACAACTACTTGTTTGCCAATATTTACAATATTCTGCGCAAGGAGTATTCATCAATGACTTTATGGGAGCATTGCTCAAATTGGCAATTGGGAGCAAGGAATTATTAATGTTTTCGCCTTCTCTCAACTTGTTTTTTGTAATTTTATATTCTTTTATATCTTGTTCTTACTTACAAAAAATTATTATGTTTCCTTATGATTTGTGAAATTTCTTATTTACTTTTTATTGTAACACTTCTTAAACATATTGGTGTCATATATGTGTGTTTGGTTTTGAGATATTAATAGAAGAAATTCTGTTGGGCAAAGTATAAAAAAATAAAACAAGACCAGTCCTGTTTTTATGTGAAAGCCTAAATTACAATACAATAACCTGGACGATAAGAACAAAATACAAAACAAAATAAATTGTGAACTTTTACCGGTGTAATTCAAATAAATACCACATACAATTATAATTTAATGAATACATTCCTATTATCTATATACTGCATCTAATTTCGAGGCAAACAATTTATATTTTGTTCCACACCGGAAATTGCTAGTACGACTCATATTACACGTAAATCTTCTCTAATTGAATAATATCCTGAAATATGTTGCTGTACTTCCAGGTCCATTAAAATGTTTTGAAACTGGGTTAAATCGCAAGCCATCCTTTTTAATCACTGTTATCGTAAATAGATTCATAAAATGGAAATATTAGTTTTGCTTGAAAATAACAAATAACCGCTTAATTAAAGAACTCTGTGACTACGTCATATTTATAACTGGTAACACCCATAATAACTGGCGGAGATTTTTCTTTTCTCTAGATTAATATATATACATATATATATATATATATATATATATATATATATATATATATATACGAGGGAGCGTTTTTATATTCGCGGAATGGGGGACAAGGGGTGGAAATAAAAAAACCAAATTATTTTTCTTTTTCAATATATTCACCTGCAAGACGGATACATTTTTCACATCTTTCAATTAATTTATTTACACCCTCATAAAAAAATGATTTCTCTTTATCTGCAAAATACGCCGAAACTGCCTCCTTGACTTCATCATCGGCAGTAAATTTTTTACCCCGCAGCTCTTTTTTCATTTTCGGAAACAGGTAATAATCACTCGGGGCCAGGTCTGGGCTGTAGGGTGGGTGATTCACAATTTCGAAGCCCACCTTATGCAGGGCAGCTAACGCAACGCGGCTCTTGTGGACGGGCGCGTTGTCGTGCAAAAGCAGAACACCTTTTGTCAATTTTCCCCGTCTTTTCTCTTTAATGGCTTCTTTTAGTCGCTCTAATATTGAAGCGTAGAAACACCTTTATCTTTATAATCAATCAACAATATTCCTTCCGAGTCTAAAAATACCGTTGCCATGAGTTTCCCAGATGATTGTGACACTTTAAATTTCTTGGGAGGTGCTGTGCCCTTTTTATGCCACTGCATGGAGTCTTGTTTGGACTCAGGTTCATAATGATGAACTCAAGTTTCGTCTCCAGTAACAATTCCACTCAATACACCATCCCTGTCTTCATTACAGAGGTCCAAAAATGCACGCGAACACTCTACGCGCTGTTGTTTTTGCGGCGGCGTGAGCATTCTCGGCACCCATCTTGCGTTGACCTTAGACATGCCGAGATGATCGTGTAGGATTTTAAAAATTGTTGTATCGGATACTCCAACCATTTCTGCGAGTTGTTTCTTCTTTAGTCGAGCATCTTCGAGTACAATTTGTTCAACTTTTTGGATAAGTGCTGGCGTAGTCACCTCAATGCTCCTGCCCGGCCTCGGGTCGTCTTCAAGGGATTCCCTTCCTTGTTTAAATAAACTATGCCACTTGTACACCATGGTTTTTCCTGGACAAGAGTCGCCGTAAACCAATGACATCTCATTCATTATGGTCGCGACTGATTTCCCTTGCCTGGTAAGGAACTTTATAACGGCACGGTATTCGATTTTTTCCATATTTCACTTTTCACTCCTGATTATGTTACTTGGTTGACGATAGCTCAAAGACTAACTGTCTAATAACAATGAAACTTCGTATTTATACTAATCATGAGTCGCTGCACAGGCCACGTCCCCAATGCGCCTACTCACCCCTCTACCACCCGCTCATTCCGCGAATGTAAAAACGCTCCCTCGTATATATATATATATATATATATATATATATATATATATATAAAGTGCGGCGTTGTTCGATGTCTAGATTCCATCATTTTCGTTCTTCACATTGTCCTTTATGTAAGTTTCACTCGCTCATAGCTTTCCTGATTCTTTCTATCCAAATCTTCTTCGGTTTTCCTCTTTACCTTTTTAAAACTGGTTGCCATCCTATTGCTTACTTCGGCAGGTTTGTTTGTAATAGCTGATTGTTAAAGACATTGATTTGTGAAATTCTATTATACTACGGAATAAAAACCTAAGGAATAAATGAAACACTGTGTCTAATATAGTGTGAAATTTAGTCAACGTATTTTACTTATTCCTTGGTCTCGTTTGTCCCATTCGTCGAACGTGGCCGTACCTGGTGGTTTTTCCTTCAATATATTTTATGACTTTGTCCACTATTCCTATTCGTGTACTAAATTCCTCATTTCTTATCCTTTGTATTCTCAATATTCAAGCAGATCTTCTGAAGGCGTCCATTTCGGTAGTTTCTATTATTTTCTCGTGTCTTTCCGTTGTTTTTCAAGTCTCAGATCCATTTATTAAGTTAGTTTTTATCATTGTATTGTAGATGTTGGATTTTCGTCTGAGTTATATATTTGCTCCGTGATAACACATCCAAACAACTTATTATTTTCCTCTCATCTATTATTCTTTTTCTTATTTTTTTTTCATCTGCATTACTAGTGTCGAATATGATGCCTAAATATTCCTTGCCTAATCTTGGCAAGCTTTTATATCTTCTGTGTCGTCAAAATCTAGATTAATTATTGTGTCTTCCATATGAAGGTACTTAGTCTTTTCTATGTTTATGTCCAATCCCCAGGTATCATATATTTCTATAAGCTTACGCGTCATGTATGGTAGATCTTCTTTGTCTTCTGCAATTATTACCTGATCGTCTACAAATCGTAAAGCGTAGATCATCCCATCCTTCAAAGGTATTCCCATCACAGATCTTTTTTTTTCCAATCCATTAATATACCAAGCGTACCGGAAAGTCATTACCAGTTTTTCTAACAGATATCGCTAGGCTTAAGTACGCAATGTTATGATTTAACATATATGTCATTTTATTTGACTGACATCAAGCTTCAAAGCAGTACATGTTATATTTTGCGAAAGTAACACCGTCATAGATTTATACCTCTTTGAAAATGTCGAGATTCGTGTCTTAAAAAATGCATTTGCGGCACACAGCACCTTTTTTATTTAATCAAAAGAAAAAAGCCGCTGAAAATCATCGTTTGCTGGTAGAAACTTATGACGAGTATGCTCCAACCATAAGAACATGTAAAATGTGGTTTCAACAATTTAAAAGTGGTGATTTCGATGTGTAAGGCAAATTAACATTCTGGTAGACCAAAAAAGTTCGAAAATGCGAAACTGCAGGCGTTATTGGATGAAGACCTAACTCAGACTCAAAACCAATTGACAAAAGCGTTAAATATGGCCCAATAAATAATCAGGGACCGACTACGAGCAATGGCAAAAATACAAAAGATGGGAAAATGGGTGCCACATCAATTGAATGACAGGCAAATAGAAAATCGAAAAATCGTCTGTGAAATGCTGCTTCGAAGGTATGATCGAAAGTCATTTCTGCATCGAATAGTGACGGGTGATGAAAAATGGATTTCCTTTGAAAACCTTAAGTGCAAAAAATCATGGTTGTCACCTGACGAAGCCGGCCCATCGAGCCCAAGGCTAAATCGTTTTGGTCGCAAGACAATTATCTGTGTTTGGTGGGATCAAAGTAGCGTGGTGTATTACTGTTGAAACCTGGTGAAACAGCCAATTTCGAAGAAGTTAGAAAATGACACGATGAATGATTTTGCTCAAAGGTCAAATAGTTTTTTCGAATGGCATCCATAAATTACCTGAAAGATTGGCAAGGTGTGTAGAATCAAATGGCCAATACTTTTAGTAAACAAATTTTTCCATTTTCTTGAAAATTATTTAGTTTTTTTTACGAAAAAGTGACCGGTACACTTAGTATAATACATCTTATTTGTCTTGTGTGTTGTTCCCATGTAATCTTATCAATTTCTTTATGTCAGTAGAAACCGTTTGCAATTCTTAATTTGTTTTGCTTACAAAGTTAATCGGTCTTTCACCGTTGTCGTTAATCTCGTTCTCCCTGTAATTCTATCACTTCATCGTTCATCTTTAGTCTGGTTCTACTATTAATATCTCCCAGTAATATTAATTCTCTTGTACTGCCATCTATGAATTATCTTTTATTTGTGCCTTTTCATCGTCTGATGGTGCATATATCGCCATAAGTGTAATTCGTCTACCACAGAGAATAATGTTAAGATTCAAGATATTTCCTCTCGATTAATTCAATGATAAAATGATAATTAAAAATGAGTAATTAAGCATATTGACAAAATACAATTCCTTAATTCGCCCTTAACGAAAAGCTTTTATTAAATATTATTATCTTATTATATTAATACACAATCGAATCCTTTATGTTCATTATGAGAAAGTAAATAAGAAATCACAGCGTGTAACAATAGAACTACTTTTATTTTCCTTTTTGAATGCTTAACCTGTACAATACACTACATTACCTATACGAAGTAAATCTTGAGGAACGAAGGGCCCGGGAATAGTGATGCAAGGGAGCATTTGAAAAGGGAGTGCTGAGAGAACATAGGGTGTCGTTTTATCCCGTCATTATACAACTGGGACAGGCAATAACAACTAACTATAGCCTCGTACGATAACCGGAATGGTGGGGATGTAAATCTATTGAATGTATTGCAAGGTATATGGGTCTCAGGAAGGGACATTTCGATCGTATATAAACTGTTCGAAAAATGTCTTCGAATCATTCCGAAAATTACACTCACTGTTGGTGGTGATATCTTTAATAAGTAGTACCTGGGGCACCCCAGCAGGGGTTGCCCTAGGCTATGATTCGAAAGGCATCGAAATTGTGCAGTGAAGACTACTAATCAATGGTAAGTAGATTTTATTTGTTTTTAAATTTGACGTATTAAACGCATAAATATTTTAAAATTTTATTGAAATTATCTATTAGAAAAAGCTTAACACCCTCCTTTCTGGTATCATTCAAGTTGAATTCTATTTTGGTACACTTGCTCCAACATTAGAAAACAAATAATTAAGTTTTTAACGTGTATTTCTAATGTATTTTTTAAATCAATTCTTTTCTATGTTTTATTAAAGTTTAAATTTAAAAAAATTAACAATAAAAATCGTAATTAACATTAAAACACCATATGCATAAATTTTTATTGAAGTAAAGTACCTTACTTTTTCACAAAATTAAATTTAGTTTAAAAAAAAACGTACATTTCGTATCTTCAGTATCAAATATACTGAAGTAAGGAGTTTTATTTCAACTGGTTTTTTATAAGTACAACTACTTTGTAATTAATAATTTTACGTAATTCGTAATATAGATTTAATAATTCATTTTTCCGGAATCATTTTTATAGTAATTTTTTAAATTATTTCATTAAAACGAGATTAAAGCACTCAATACTACTTAATATATTTAAATTACAAAACGTACTTAAAAATATGATGTGAGAGCCCTCTATATGTCAGAAAATAAATTTTGCAGATTTCTATCAATTTATTATAATACTATTTGATTATTAAATTCAAAATTTCGTATATAATTTTTCTCAAAATATTTCTGTGTATATCTTGACCTTCTTTTATTCAATTCAGTTCCTTTCCTTATAACTTAAAACGTTAAACTTATTACTATCATTTCTTATAATCTAAAACATATAATTAAGTTTAAACATTGATATATCACATTAACAAATACATGCCAGTGTTTGTGTGTATACAATTTATATGTAAAGTAAATATACAGTTGTGAAAATAATCTGTTCTTTGATATCTTGGATGAAATGGAATTTTTTTTCTTTTATGAATTACATTTTTAATTGTTGTTGTGTAAAATCTTTTTCTAAGTTATTTCATTTATATATGTTATTATTGAATTATTAGTTTAAATTATTTAAATTTGCTCATGTAATTAATTATGAAGGAAATTGAATAGAATCATATCTTATGGCACTGACAAAAATTGTTATCGTAAGATGGGGCTATTTTTATAATATTATGTAACATTTCAAACAAAGATGAAGATACAATCTTTTTAATTTTAATTGAAACTATTTTCTCACGGTACGCAGGAACTATTCTATTGACATCGTATTTTTGGAAAAAACACAGAAATCGGTTTATAGCCCACGAGAATAAACTACGTAACACTGCTTAATTTCCCTAAATTAGAAAACGTATATTTAAAAACGAATAGGATTTTAGTGCCCTCTATTTGTGGGAAATTATACTGTATAAAAATATCTTAGTAAAACGAGACATTTTAAAAAAAATATGTCACCGATCAAGGTCAAACCTTAATTAGGGTTAATCTGGTACGCAGACTTCCACGGTCGTGGTCTATACGATCTTCTTCTGGGCTTCTGGGCTGTAACCGCGTTACTGGTATAACTGTCGACGTTTTAGTTTCAGTTTTCAGTGCAACAAACAGTAGCAGTAGTTGAGCCCTGAAGATGTCCCATACGAGTGGGTACTAAACGTCGGCAGTTATACCAGTGACGCGATTCCAGCAAGAGGCCCAGAAGAAAATACTTAATTAGGATTATTTTGATCGCAGAATTTCTTTCCCATTCTTTCCTATTCGAAGGCTGAAGTTTACATTTATCTATGCGCTAGGAAAACGGTCTTTAAGAACCGTGTTTAATTTTAAAGTTCGTATTTTCCAATCTGTTAATGCAGCTGGACATGGGTTTAAATAATTCAAAATCTAGTGGTTGTCACAAATATGTTGAATTAACTCCAAATAAATTTAATTTAATTTCATTGCACGGTTATAATACATTCTCGTCTAGATATGAAGACAAATTATCTCCTATCTCTATTATCTCCTAAAGCAGAATGCTTTTGAAACCTTTTACACTGTATTTCAAAAAACCAATTTCTGAAGAGACCCAAATGACAATTCTCATTGGTTACGACCAAGGAAAAATCGCCGTCGTTTGTATAATGACGTACTATTTTAAACTAAACTTTTAAACTAATAAATAATATTACATGTGTTTTTTAATCAAATATCTCATCTACGCGCATAAAAACAAGAATTTTAACGTGCGAATCATGTGACAATACTACTGGTTTATTTACTTTTTTATTAAAATTTTACGAAATTTATAGGTTGTAATTTGGGATATGTTCAGAAATTTGTCTCTACCTTTTTGAAAGACAGTAAGCATGTGGTAGAAATGTAGTCGTAAATCAATCACGGAGAGTTCATTTAATTACTTCTATTTCGGTACATCTTCTACATCAATCGCTGAAGGTTTCGCCCCTTTCATCCCTTTCAACATTCATTTTTGTATTCTGTATACGTATTTCGACAATTAAGTTGTCATCATCGGCAGATAATTAAACAGTGTCGCACCTGGAAAACTACGGCAAAATACTAAAACGCACATAGTGTGCGTTTTGGCTTTCGGTGGTACGGTTCGTGTGCGGAATTTGTTTTCGTACAGGTATTTTGCAGCAGTTTTCCAGTTTTGATTGGAGTATTCAATTTCATGAGTAATTATAGACCTTAGTCGTCCATCATCATATTTACTAGTATTAAATGAACCATTTTCATTCCTAATTGTTGATATAGTTTCAAAAATAATTTTGGGATTGAAGTCTACGATTAAGAAACGCGTCGGCATATAGATGCCGTTCTTTGTAAGCGTTGCCGTTAGTACAAGTGTACATAGAGTGTATGTAGGTCATTTTAAAATTTGTATGGTATGAAATTTTGTTTAAATACAAAAAAAATACTGCAATTAATAAAATATAATCGAAAACTAAGTACTACGAGATTAATGACGTTATCGTCATTAAAGAACAGTGGAGAAACAGCGTTTGTCTGTATGCGCTATGGAAACTTTGTTGCCGACATGCGAGATAGAGGCGTTCTCGCTTTGTAGTTCAATACATTCTTGTGTTGGACCAGAGAGGGAAGCAATGTTAATTCATTATATTTCTGTATCGAAAAGATACAATAAACTCTACGAAGTAATCGTTCGTTAATAACACAAGCCTACCTAACGATGAGTGAATTTTCGGAAACATGTGGAGTAGACTGGGTGTTATTAACATTTGAATCATTTCTCTTAACATTCATTTATTCGGAAAAATCGCCGTGGTGGCAAGCATTTGTCTATATACGAGTACGCTCTGATAACTTTGTTGCCGACATGCGAGATAGACGCTTTCTCGCTTTGTCGATTCAATACATTTTTGTGTTGGGTGTTTATTATTCATTATATATATATATATATATATATATATATATATATATAAGTTCTAATATAATAGGAGTCCAGGCAATGTTTATTGATTAATATATTAGGTGCGCAACTAAGTTCTCGCTGTTTTTTTTTTTTGATGAAAATGCAACTTTATTGTGAAAAAATGTTTACAAATAAACCATTCAAAATTTGCCCATCGCTAGGGACAATTTTTCCCATCTTTCTGGCAGAGCTCGAATACCGTCACGGTAGAAGTGTTCGTATTTTGAGGCTATTCACGAATCAAGCCATTTTGAGATGTCTTCATATGAGCGGAACTGCTGATTAGCCAGACCATGTGCCATCGAACGGAACAAGTAATAATCGGACGGCGCAATATCTGGGGAATATGGCGGATGGGGTAGGACCTCCCATTTGAGAGTTTTTAAGTAGGTTTTAACGTGAGGCCGAGCGTCGTCATGCTGTAGAATCACTTTTTCGTGCCTCTGCTCGTATTGTGGCCGCTTTTCGCGCAGTGCTCGGCTTAATCGCATCAATTGAGTTCGATCCCGTTCCCCAGTGATGGTTTCGTTCGGTTTCAACAGCTCATAATAAATAACACCACCGTGATCCCACCAAATACACAGCAAAACCTTCGCAGCGTGAATATTCGGCCGAACCGACGACGTAGAAGCATGACCGGGCAGTCCCCATGATTCTTTTCTCTTTGGGTTGCTGTAATAAATCCATTTTTCATCACCCGTAACGATGCGATGAAGAAAACCCTTCCTTTTTTGCCGCTGGAGCAGTTGTTCACAGGCGAAAAAACGACGCTCAACGTCTCTTGGCTTCAAATCATAAGGAAGTCAAGTTCCTTGTTTTTGAATCATTCCCAACGGATGCAATCGCTGGGAAAAGGCTTGGCGAGTAACTCCTAATGCTGAAGCAAGCGTTTGGCACGTATCCTCATCGAGCAATGCCTCCAATTCAGCGTCTTCGAAGTTTTTTTGTCTTCCTTCACGCGAACGGTCGTCAACATCGAAGTCACTGTCTTTGAAGCGACGGAACGTTGTTTTACTTAGAGCGGCATCTCCGTAAACTTTTTGAACTTCTCGATGCGCTTCAGGCGCCGTTTTCTTCGAATGAAAGAAGAAAAGCAAAACTTCCCGCAAATAACGATTATTTGGCACAAAGTCAGGCATTTTCACACAACCAAAAGTATATGACGCAAAAACAAAATCACTAATGTGTCAAAGCGGTTTGTTTATCATATGTCTAAACTTGTTTCATGACGTTTTGGTTATAATGGTCATAATCGACTAGCACTTACTATTGGAGCCATCTCTTGAAAAACAGCGAGAACTTAGTTGCGCACCTAATATAAAACCAATTCTATTTCTGAACCACTTAATTGACGGACATACATTTATTAAGACTTCTTCATTTCTTTTCATGAGTACTATACAATCATAAAATGTCCGACTCTTATTTCTAAACATCCTGTATATTTCTTTGTTTAAAAAATAACAATTTAATAAAATATAGGTTAGGAATGTGATATATTTTAAACTAAAATTGAATTCAATTTAAAAGGGAATTGTGTTATTTTATAGAAAATAATTTCATTAATAGATTTCGCTTTTACGATTTTTAAATTTTCAATTATGGATAAAATTAAATTATTAACTTCCACATAACGAATATATTTTAAATTTTAAAGCACCAATCCCTTTAATAAAATTTCACAAATACAATTAATAATAATTAGTCGACGAAATTATTTTACAAACATCTTCACCGATAAAAAGCAAAATGAAATATTTTCCGTGTTATTTAAATTATATAATGTTCCATTTAAAATACTACAGATAACAATCAACAAATTACTTTCCTTCTGCGACAAAATAAGAACTCTAATGTATTTTTAATTTTTGATTGATGATGGCCTTTCTTTTTTCCTTGCAGATACGTTTCGATAGACCTGCATTCTTGCAATTCAACTGCGGAAACAAAGTATTGTCGACGATTAATGAAAAATTAGTTGGCTGGTAAGATGAATTATCTAGAAGGCGTTTAAAACACTTTAAAACGTTTCATAATTGCCTTGCAACTTAAATGCGATTGAGCAAAAATAGAATTATCAGGATCATTAAAGAAAGTTTAATTTTTATGTGGTAGCAGCAGATTTATTACATTTATTATTTAAACTATTGTACCTACTTAATTTAAAATATAAACAATATTTAAGGTAGTTTTATAAAATTCATTACGTAGTCTTAGGGATATTCCTCTATTCTAGGTTACTTTCATTTCTTATATTTTTACTTTTCATATTTCTTATATTTTTACTCTTTATTATATTTTATGTGTACACTGTCTCTCTTAAGTTATGACCCATCTTATTTGCATTTAGACATAAATTTAAGAGCTGTAAGTTCATATTTTATTAACTGAAATTACAAATTTAAACGTCAAAAAGCGTGAGTCGATTTGTCAAATAATCGGCTCACTACAGATTTGTAATGTTTATTGTCTATATGTGAGTGTCATTACTTTAGAGGATTACTGTACCTATAAATACCAAGAATATTCTATTACAAATATACTCAACTTGAAAGAAAAGCCTTAAAAAAATTTAAAGCTTTAAAAACATAAATATTTTTTTATAAACAATTTGGAAAATAGTGTTATTACGGTTACATTTGACAAACTAAAAATGTACTACACTTTTTCCTCCTTTAAAACATACAATTATTTGCGAAAATAATCGCTTTAGCTTTTTATATTCACATTTTTATATTCGCATATTCATAAAAATGCACAATTATAAAAGATAAAATTGCTAGAATACATAAAAAAATGAAATCTTTGTGTTCCTAAAGATTATTGAATATTCATTCCGCATGAACTCTTGATAATTATTCAAGCAACTAAATATCAATGGTTCACCGCGCTGGGTCATACAATTTTAATCGCTTCGATTTCTTTTTGTTTTGGAATTAATGAAAAAACATTACAATAGGATATACATAAACATAAAAAGACGAAGGGGGGCACATACATATATTTTTCGATTTCTTTTCGTTTTAAAATTAATAGAAAACCATTACAATAGCATATAAATAAACATAAAACGACAAAGTAGGGCATATACATGCACGTATTTAAAAAATTCTTCGTTTTTATGCTAGAATATCTATCTATACAAAAGAATAATTTATTATTTGTTTATGATAAATTTATAACAAATTGATTACTAAATTTTTAACAAATGAAACCTAAATTCGCGTATATTCATTTCGAACGTCCAAGTAAAATGTATTACGAAATGAAATTATTTCATGTTTGTTACTATTCAGCCAATCTCGCAAAAAGGTATTATTTTTTGCAGCCCATGTTTAAGTTCATTAAATATTTTTACGGTTTAGAATGTATTGGAATTTATATACTAAGTACGTTTTACAATAGAAAAATTTAACCCCATAATGTATTAAACAAATAAAACAGTTTAGAATTAAATTTTGCAGAGGGGGTACAGTAACTCGAATGCTATTTTGAAAATTTGTTTACAATTTCATTATTATTAGTATATGGGTGTATTACGAATAGTGGTAGTTTTCAATTGTTAAAGATGATCTCTTCTTGGATATCACCAACCAAAATTTCGAATTTAGATGTAGATGAGGAATTTATACTTTGTTAAATAGAAAGAAAACTGTTTATAATCCACGAAGCAATAGATACCACGGAAAATAGTATGATTATGTTTCATTTCAACTTAAAAAGAACAACCAGCCTTTCTTATACCTCTTCTAACAAGTAGGAAACTAGCACTGAAAGTGCACGAACCTCCAGATGAGTAGAGCTGCCCATCGTGTCTGCACGGCAGAGTGGAAGTAAGGTCAGCACGAAGCGAAAAGTTAGTAAAAGTTAGTAGAAACGATTTGATCTACACAAACATAGCTAACGCAAGAAAGTCCAAAAAACTACATATGCAAGAAAATAACAAGGCAACAGAACACGAAGTCAAAGAGTGACAGGAGGAAGAAGTTGAGAGAGAACAAAACGAAGAAGATGGAATGGAAAGAGAAAACAATGGGTACGGTTAGACTACTACGAAGCAAATTTTGTTAGTATTTACGATACACGGGGCATGAAGAAATAGAAGGAAAGGAAAGGAAAAAATTGTTAGAAGCAAGGCAGGCAAGGATGAGCACGTTTGAGCAAAACAACACGTGGACTATAGTCATAGAATGCCGATAAGGTATTTAAATTGCTATAGGCAAATGGGCGTTTAAAATAAGAGGAAACTCAGATGAAATTTATACACCACATTGACTACATTTAGATTATTTTAAGTGGTGGTGAACAAGATGAAACTACCTGTGTATCAACTCGATTACCGAAGTATTCCTTTATGGAGACATCAAGGAGACTGTCCATATGAACTTACCACTCCATTCCATATATGGTCTCAAGAGGTTTACAGTCAAAGTACGGAGTTTATGGACTTGAAAATTGTGCTAAAATGTGTATGACAAAAATCATGTATTCAGACAAAAAAGATGCTGACACTCAACTGATGTACCTCCGCACACGATTTATATTTTATGTAACGACCATGCTTCTAGTACGCATTTTACTATTAACTTTACTCAATTAACGATTTCAGTACTTCTGGAATACATATAACCTTAGCCTCAAATTACCAAATCAATTGACGTTGTAGATACGTACTATGTTTGCACGAATATATTAAAAATAAAATTAATAATAATAATAACATATTTGCCCAACAGAACATACTATATTCCAATCACAGGACAAAGAACGAAAAATAAAATAATATAATATGTGAGTCGTACAATAATTTATATCGAAATAATTTAAATAATGTGCATTTAAACAAAATAAGTTGTTCGATCAATAGAGTTGATACAAAAAGAACAAAGAAATAAACAGTTATAATAATAATAAACTAAGTTAAAATTTAAAAAATATGATAAACTATTAAATCAGAGTTGATAAATAAACATACGCGTGGACGAGACGATGGATACTAAAAAAATTCTATTCTTTACACCACTAAACCGTTTTAAACAGTCCTCCTCATTGTTACTAGATAGTAAAAGGTTACAAGACTGTACTGATGAGACAACCCTGAAGCTGTTGCTAAAAACAGAAAAATTTCAATAAATTTCAATTATTATTTGTTACTGGTGGTGCCAACACAATGCGTTGTGTAGTCCGTGATCTTAAAAAGAGTATCGTAATTTGTTAAGTGTTACGTGTAAAATTCACGCGTCACATCTTGTGGTAGAAACTATTCGACAATTTTATCCAATAGCAAATACAAAGGCACTGTTTGGCAAGTCCTTAATGTATTCGTGAATTTCACACATTGTACCAGTATCCTTCAATCACTACAACCGATTCTTACACGCTGGAAAATTTGGTTACAAGTAGCATTTTACTATTGTAGATATTTTAATAAAATAACAGCCGTAGTACTACAATACAATTCTAATAGAGTTACAGTAATCGAGAATAATAAGATAATATTTCAAAATAGTCAAGATGAAGTAGCTTTACAAACTATTCAGAATAATTACTTCGGAGTAATTGAGGCAATAAAAAAAATTACAAGATCTTTCAGCGTCGCTAGTCGAGTCACTGCAAATAGTGTACCATGTTCACTTACACAGCCGTTGAGGAGCGAAAGCGTGCAAGCATTGCTAATAGCTTGTATAATATCAGTGACGCGGAGATGTCTCGTAAAGGTGGAATGTTAAACGTAGTGGGTGTAAATAAACTTCTAAATCGTATTTCTACTTTAGAATATACAAGAATAATAATTAAATGTGTTATTTGCAACATTAGTATTTTGCTGTATGATATTATGTATTTTATGGTAAAAGAAATATTGAATGCAAAATATGAAATATAAATCTGTATTTGATATTGACTGCGTTAACTGTTAAATCCGTACAACATTCCTCAACATATCGATAAAGAATTGTCGTCGAATCTGGAGGAAATTCCACATTGGTAGTCATCAACTAGAAAACAATTACGGTATAAATTAAGGTCAGTGAAAGTTCCGCTTATGGGTCTTATACAGACGGAGTTTGGGAATAAAAAATTATGAGTATCAATTGATGAAACTACAGATGTTAAAAAAATTGTGTTGTGAATGTATTAGCACGCACTTTAGAAGGCGATCAAACTTGGTTGCCTCTTCTTTTATGCAGGAAAATATTCTAAAAAATAAACGCGGAATACGTCGTGCAAACAGTAAAAAATGTTGTTGGGAAATTTCGCATATCGCAAACCCAAGATGTAATGTTTGTTACTAATAGAGATTTAAACATGGTTGAAACTGGCGAAGTACTAAAACAGTCGTTTTGATCAATAAGGTTGATATATAACCCCTTTCCACAATTAACTATTTGTAAATTCTGTATACGCATTTCGACAACCAAGTTGTCATCATCAGCAGATAATTTCAAAGTGTCGCACCTGGTAAAACACGGCGAAGAAATTGTACGAAAAATACACTCCGTACGCGATCCGCACCGTTGCAAACCAAGATGTGCACTCCCTTTTTTGGACACCTTAGTTATTAAGAAAGATCTCAAAATAGAAATTGATATTTTCCGAAAAGAAACCAATGTCAATAGATTCATTACGGCTGACTCAAATCACAGCATGCAACAGAAGATGGCTTCATTCAATTTTCTGATTAATCGTTTGATCAATTTCCCATTAACAAAAGTAAGATATGAAAGAGAATTGAACCTCATTAAGAATATCGCGGTATACAACGGTTTCGATTCGGAAATAATCAATGGATTAATTAGAAAGGCCAACATAAGAAAAACAATCCGTGACACCACATGTCTTTCACCACAGAGCAATCGGGAAAAGTATTTTGTTTGTTTACCTTTCCATCGTGTGACAAAACATCTGAATAGTATTTTTAAAGATCACGGGTTTAAAGTATGTTCACGCCCTAATAATACCCTGAAAATGCTGTTAGGAAATGCAAAAGACAAAATTGAAGAGATTAAAAAATCGGGAATCTACCGAATTGAATGTTTAGAGTGCAATAAACAATACATCGGCCAAACCAAAAGATCGATCGAAACCAGGTATAAAGAACACCTTTCGCACATAAAATTCAACCGACCGGAAAAATCGGGTATAGCGAGACATGTATTAGAAAATAACCACAGTGTTAATATGGATTGTTTACATTTGATAAAGAACGTGTACAATTATCGCGAACTGGACGCGTATGAAAGCATGTACATCGTAAAGAATTCAGGCCATCTGGTTAACGTTTATGAGGCCGGCCCTCTGCAAACGCCTCTCTTTTCTCTCTGCTGAAAGACAAGAGGAGCAATATCATAAAACACACATAAATCACACACACTTTTTGACCATAATAACCTTTTTCGAAGTAGTGCATGTTAGTTTAAGTAAAAGTATTTTAAAAATCTTGTGAAACAGACACAGTGCACATCTTGGTTTGCAACGGTGCGGATCGCGTACGGAGTGTATTTTTCGTACAATTTCTTCGCCGTGTTTTACCAGGTGCGACACTTTGAAATTATCTGCTGATGATGACAACTTGGTTGTCGAAATGCGTATACAGAATTTACAAATAGTTAATTGTGGAAAGGGGTTATATATCAACCTTATTGATCAAGTCAATCAACCACAGGCTCCATCAAATTCAACTACTAAAACAGTCATTTCCTAAAGTGTTTCACAGAACATGATTCCCCTATGCAATTTATTGAAATTTTGAAGAAAAACTACATTTGTCAGAAAATGCTGACTATAAACAATTTGAAATCAAGAATATAATTTGTAATGTTGATCACAGTTGGCGATTCAAGCATAGCTAAAACTAGCAAAGTACAAAAACAACTTTTTCTAAAATGCTTCGCGTATGTTTGCTCTATGCAATTCATTGAAATTTTGATTAAAAGTTATAATTGCTGTCTTTAAAGAAGTGCTTAAGCAGAAATCCAAATTTTGACGATTCGAAACAACTTAAATTCAGTAATATAATTCTTTTCAGATGTAAAGAAAACATTTTTCAAATATGACAAATATTTTCATCATTATACAGACAGTTCAATAATCGTGGGACTGCTTACATGGCAGTTACATACCATGTCTGTACATAAATTTGAATTAATATATTAATATTATTATTCGTGTTTTCAGCTTTGTGAAGTTGACGAGATTTCTTTCACAAAAAGGAAGACTTAATAATTACCAAGGTATAAGATTTTACAACAGAATACGCGTCTTATTAGGAATGTCTGCGAAAATTTATACTTCCTCCTAATTTTCCTTCTTTCTTGTCCGATTAAAAATATAACTTTAAACGCGCTTTTGACCATGCAAAATTTAAAATACTATCAGTAGTGATTTCGTAGTCTTCAGTTTGGTAAAAATATTTAGTTTAGTTTATTTACGTCTTTGGTAGTGAACTATACTAAAATACTTTTTGGTCATCAGCGTTTTAACATACATTCGTCCATATCTTCTCATAATTTTGACATTAGTACATAACTGGGTCTAGTGGCCCATTCCTTTGGAATCTATTCCATTTCATTCTCTATTTATTCTGGTAAAAGTTAATGATTGCAATCATTAATTTTTACTTCTTTTACAACTTCAAACATGTTTTGGCAACATCTTCCAGACACGTCCAATAAAATTTGAATATTGGCTAGCTATTGGCCAATCCATTCAATCTATATTGACCTTTTCAAGATGCTTAATTACATCTCGAGCAAGTTTTTTAAATTTATGTTGGGTAATTTTATCATTACAAAATCTAGGCCAATTATACCTCCTCTTAGAGCAATTTGAAACTTACATATCGATAGTAATGTATTAGTAGCCACTTTAGAAAGCGATAAGACTTCGTTCTTTCTTCTTTCATGCAGTAAAATATTCAAAAAACGTACGCGGAATACGTAGTGCAAATTATACAAAATTCTGTTGGGAAATTTCGTATATTACAAATCTAACTTATAATGTTGGTTATTGATAGAGATTCAAACATGGTTAAAACTGGCACAGTACTAAAATAACCATTTCTTAAGTGCTTCGTAGAACTTATTTGCTCTATGCAACTCGTTGAAATTTTGAAAAAAAATTACAAATACCAGAAGATGCTGACTATAAATATGAAGCAATTTAATTTCAAGAATTTAATTTTTTAGATGTAAAAGGAATACTTTTCAAATATACCAAATATTTTCACCATTACGCAGATATTTCAATAATCAAGAAACTGCTTGCGCGGGAGTTACATGCCATGTCTTTACATAAATCTGAATTAACATGTGAATATTACTGTTCATGTTTTCAGCTTTATTTCATAAAATGCAAGACTTAATGATTCGCATGCTATTAGATTTTACAATAGATTGCACGTTTTATTAGGAATATCTGCGAAAACCGTAAGAGTATCCCAAAAAGAATTTGATTTTAATATAATTTCTTTTTGTGCTATTAAAAATTTTTAACGCGCTTTTCACGATGCAAAATTTAAAATACTATCAATATGGATTTCGAAGTCTTCAGTTTGGTAAAAATTTTTAATTTATTTTATGTACATCTTTGATAGTAGACTATAGAGAAATAGCTTTTGGTCATCACCGTTCAAGATGCATCCTTTCATATCTTCTCGTGGACTTGGCATTTGTACCTAACTGAATCTAGTGACCCGCTTCTTTGGAACTACGCTCCATTTAATCCGATAGAAATTAATGGTCGCGATTTTTAAACTTCAAACACGTTTTGGCAACATCTTCCCATGTCTAATAAGAGTCTGATATCGGCTGGTTATTGGGCTAGTCCGTCCAATTAATATTGACCTTTTCACGAGCAAATTTTCTGAATTTATTTTGGATAAGTTTTACCATTTCAAAATCTAGTTTCATCTCCTTTTACGACAATTTGAAATCATTTTTCTAGTGAAATGCTCATAAACTCAGCATGCGTGTTTTGCCATCTCGGAATCATCTTGCAATCGGAAGATTAAATTAATCGCCGGTAAACGACTCATTGCTCTATTCATGGATTCTCTAAATGTTTAGGGCATAGCATAAATGTTTAGAGTAGCCCACTTCATCTTTTTTGAATTGCATGTTCGCTTCTATAAATTTTATTAATGCTTTTCGAAATGCTTGCAAAGACAAAGCTATCGTTTCTAATTTTTCGCAATTATTTTTTTCATATCATTTGGCGAGGTTACTATTACTTTTACTTAACTTCAATAACCATTAAACAATCACTCAATTTAATAATGCATTTTTCGAAAATATTTTAAAATCATTTAAAGTTTATTTCCAGTGTAAATTACGGACGTGCAAACTACTGCTTGTTTGTTTATTTTATCTGGCCCACAATTAAACAAAAAAACATAAGAACGTTGTCAGCCATAAAATATTATTTTGTTTTGAAAAAACAACGCCTTAAGCCCGACACTTTTTCTACGAAATAAAATCCGCCACTACTTTCGAATGGCAAAGCAAATACATGCATGACGATGGAATCTTCTGCAGCGCGCGATTTATGAAACATACGAGACTTACGTGATTTATTACATTACAATTCGATACGACTGAATAGGTTCGGTATAACCCTGATGTAAATAATCTAGAATTAAAAACTGAACAGGGAGTAATTTACGAACGTAACGATTCCTGTGGATGTTCTGGAGATATACCAAACATTATTTCTTCATAAGAAATTTAATAAAACCTTTTCGGAAACTATATAATTAATAACTATTTATAATACAGGTATTAGCGATGATAATATATAGAAAGCGATCGAAATTTTCAACGTTAAAAAAATAAAAACATTTTAAAACACCCAATTTTAATGATAAATTATTTTACAAGTTTAAATCCGTTTAAGATATTTAATTATTACTTACAATATATTGACTAAAGTACCTCAGTTTCTCTAATTAACAATATAGTTTACCTTTTGTCTCAATTTTGAAATGACCTTCCAATAAGCTTGACCAGAAGCCGTCACTGATAAGACAACCAGGAGGTACTGTTAAAAATCTATAAAAATATTAACAAACAGAGGAATTAATTTATAATAAATTAAGAAATCGTTAAATTTACATCAAGGCTATAGGTTTTCATAAATCAATTATGAATACGCTTTTGGCGAAATATTTGTCTTTATCAGATGGTGGTATAGTTTTATGTTAATCCTCGTATAAGCGTATAGTTTAAAGTATATGAAATTAGATTAAAAATTGTTACTTGTTTTATGAGTTTCTTTATTATTTGTTGTTTATTGTTATCGTTTTCATCATTAATAATATAACTTTCAAGTATTTTATTTCCGTATTCATTAAACCTGTTATAAACTTTTTGTTACATATTTCTGTTGTTGATTTTTGTGTTTGTTCATCTGAACTTATGAATAGAATATTTTGGTCACATTTCTGCTCATTTTTAATAATTTTGTATCTAAATTCTATTTTTCCAAATTTTTTTGTAAATGTCCATTGTTTTCTTATATTATTTATGTATTAACAAAAATAACTCTTTTGTTGAACCCGTTTCATTTTACAGTTTTCACATAACCTCAATCTACATACGTATATTTTTACCACTTGTTTAAGTTTCCATATTTATTAGGATTATTATTGTTGTACCTACATCTTTAAGTTTTTGTTTGACAGTGTTGTTTTGTTAAGTTTCTACATTCTATTCTGTTTCTGTTCACCGTTACTAGTTTGTTCGTTTACTCATCAGCGTCTTTTCTCACATCCCGGCCATTATTATTATTTTTACAAGCACGTAAACAACTTATTATTCTTTGACTTAAACTTATTTATTACCAAATTAATCACTCATGTTCTACTTTAATCATAAACATAACATATTAAAATACAGACTTTATAAACATAGCAGTTTACTTTTCTCTTTGTTAAGTTTCATTATTTTTGTTAAACATGTTATAAACTTAAAAATTTTTGTTAGAGTTACCCCCCTATTCCACACTCCTAAGATCATTTGCAAACAAATTTCCAGTCTCCTAAAAACACTAAACTAGAACTCCTTACCCAATGTTTTTGTTAATTTTTGTTGAACCGTAAAGTTTCGCTTGTTATTGTTATTCATTATATGTTTACCAGGTTACATGGTTTCGTTGTTTCAAAAGATATTCATTTAATTTTGTTTTTAACGAAGAATATCTTCCGTACTTTTCTCTGTAATATTATACCCTTTGTTTTTCTTAGTTTTCAAATAACAGTTATATTTTTCCGTTATATGTTATTCCATCTTCCCTGTATGTGTTATTTGTTAAAATACTGTTATTTATTATAGTTCACCTTGGGCATTAAAGTTGTTGTTTTGTTATTTAAGTTTTTAAATATATATTTTGTTTTAAAATTGCGCACTCTGTTAAAAATCAATCTGTTATTGTTAAGTTGTTTTAACGATGATAATACACATTAAGTTTTTAAATTTTTATTTAAAAAACATGAAAACCTAAAAAAATACCAGCAAAAAAACATAGATACATACATCCAAATTTAAATTTTCGGCAAATCATTCAACTCCAAATTTTTACAAGTTAAATTTTCAACTTCTTCGTTATTTGTTAGAATCATTGTTTTATAAATATACTTCTTGGATATTTGTTTTATTTGTTAAAGATTCATCATTATAAATACAGTTTTAAATTGTTAAATAAGCATGTGTTATTTTGTTTTGTTTAGAAAAACTTAAAATAATAAATAAATTGTTATGTTATTAAAAAAAATAAACCCTTTAAAAATTAAAAAAAGATTAAAAAAACCTGCATTTATAAATTCGAAATTCCATTAGGCCCTTATTTGAAATCCAAATTATATTTTTCGATCTTTTATCTACAAATTAATCTAGAAAATAAACATAAATTGTTGTTCAATCTATTTCATGTACTTTAAATTATACTAGCTTAGAAAATGTATAGAAAAGCAACTCAAATAATGTTTCTTTTTAATTGCATAATCAACATCGATCGTTATTAAGTACCAATTTTATTTTTTGATGCTTTAAAACAGAATTATTATCCCATTACTTAATAATAATTAATACGTTCAATGCCTATGCCTATTTTTCATGAATTTTAAAAAGTATTTTTTGCTGACAACGACTTTATGGGAAGTTACGAGTGGATTTGGGAGCCATTTCAAAATGCTTCCGAAGATCTCACGACTGCTGAAGACACGAACACTTCGTATATTATTACAAAGCTGGCAAGGAATTTTAAAAAGTATTTTTTGCTAACAACGACTTTATGGGAAGTTACGAGTGGATTTAGGACCCATTTCAAAATACTTCCGAAGGTCTCACAATTGCCGAAGAATAAATTTTCATAAACTTCACGAGAAGTAGCGAAACCAAAAGACAATTTAGTAACAACTCACTGTTTGAATTTTGAGCAAGAGCGGATGATAAATTTTCTGTTCTCAAAACAAGAACACCTCGTATACTATTACAATGCTGATAAGAAATTTTAAAAAGTAGTTTTTGCTAATAACAACTTCATAGGAAGTTACGAGTGGATTTGCGACCCACTTCAAAATGCTTCTGAAGGTCCCACAACTGCCGAAGAAGAAATTTTCATAGACTTCACGAGAAGTAGCGAAATCAAAAGACGAATTAATAGGTCCCTTTTCTATATCCTACCTTTGCGAAACAGGATTTTCTTAGGTGACCGCTTTTAAGATAAAATGTAGATCTCAGGAAAAAGAACTCAGAATGTCGATTTCAAACGTTAAACCTTCTTTCAAAAAACTTTTCTCTGTAAGACGGGCCTAAGAGACTAACTGATAATTAGTAAATTTGTTTTCAATTTATGTCACAATATATTTTATTGCTATTCTTTCAGTAAATTAAACAATTTTCAAAAGAAAATTAATATTTTTTATTTTTTTGACATGCTCGCGCTTTCTATTTGTGTTATACCTTTTTATTTTATTATTTGCTTGCATTTTAATTTTATTTAAAAAATATTTCGTTGTTTATATATATATATATATATATATATATATAATGTTAATAGTTTAACAATACTGGACGATAACCACAATTATAGCGTAGATATATGACGTTTTGACACATCTACGCTTTGAGCTCAGACTGTACGCGGCTGATACTGAAGTATTGTTATAAAACTGTAAACTAATACAAGTTAAACGATATTTTGTATCTCTATAATAAGCAATGTTACTTTTTCTTATTAATATTTTTGTATCTGAATGCCGATGAAATTAGATCCTTTTTTATTGTGTATTTAGAAATTTTTAACAATTGAGCAGGGGTTCAAAATAACAGTTTTTATCATATATATTGAGATCAAGTTCTTTAAGCCTTTTATGGAGTTGTTGAGGAATTACCAGTGATCGAAATCGTAACTGGTATAGTTTCTACCTGTTTCTGATAACAAAATAATAATATTTTCCTTGTTTATAGTTCCATAAATTTAATTTATAATTCCAGAATGCCTGAAAATATACAATAAAGTCAATTTAATTAATTTATGCCAAAAATATAATAATATATTATTTATAAATAGAAAAAATTAATTAAAGAAATTATAATTAACCTTTAGTCAATGAAAAATGTTATTTCTAGGCTTCCTTAATACAAACTTTGTATACTTTAATCTTCAAAATTTGCTCTACATTTTATTTCCATTCAATAATAGTAATTCTTTGCTTTGTTAAATATAAATATTTGCAAGTAAATAGTGTGTATGAAATTATATTCTTGTATTACTCCAGAACTTAAATATTGCCATAAGTTTTCCATTGTTCTTTAATAACTCTTAACAAAAGTATTTATAATTTTATTTAAAAAAGCCATCTCTGATGCTCCTAACACTAATAGTCTTTCCATAAACTTTGAAATTGTCTATACCCATGAGGTTGTGAAACAGATTCTGTCGTTGAAACGTTTATGTAAAAGAAAAATTGATTATAAAGTAACACCTTAGCAAATCACATAAGTAGACACCGATTCTTAAACTATATGAACAAAATTAACAAAACCGACACACATTAAATTTAGAAAAATATATAAATGCTCATAAAATACAACAATTGTTAATAAAATACTTGTTTAATGAACTTTGTACTCATCTATAAAGTGGTATAAGTTATATTTAATGTGCCGGAATAATTGGCGATAATATTTTTTTAAAATGAGCTTACCATCTTCGTTTATTATAAAATATAACATAATATAAATACCAAAATTTCAGTACCTCTTATTTTTCTCCTAATGTTATTTTATTTAGTTTTACTGCATTTATAAAAAAACCTCCGAAATGAGATTTTGTTTGTTAAAATATCTTAACATATTTCTTTGACGTATCTTATTACTAAATTAAAGTCCTTCCAGAATAAAAAAATTATGTTGAAGTTCCCAAAAATGAAACTTCAAAGACGTTTCTATGTATTTCGTGAAGGTTGTGCAATGCTTCTTTGTATAAATTAACATTTGCAAAACAACGTTCTTGGAGGTTTGTTTATTTACCACATACAGTAGACGCTCACGAATTAGAATCACTTGTTCCCGGCGCAATTCTAATTTTCAAATTGTTCTATTTTTCGAACGTTTTTACAATTAGCCCAAAATAGCTAAAAATAACACCGAAGATAAAAAATAATTAATTGTTCAAAAACGGTTTTTGTTTATTATTTATTTATCATTACTTGTACACAAATAATCTGTAATGAGAGTTTGTCCTTTTAGTATTATAATATTAGAAAAACTATGTCGTTACGGAGGAACAAGAAATTGAATATGTGCTTGGTGGAATTCAACTTCTTATTTTGGCACCATTGCATCAAGATGTTGACGCTTTCCATGGCTACAGAAAAAGGAGTTATTGATATTTCTTCCATAACTCTGTCGTCGCTTCTATCTGAAGCATCATCATCGCTATTGAGTTCGTCTCCAAGTTCATTTCTAACAACATCTTTATTCCATTCTTCGATTTCGTCTACGCCAATGGAATAGTGGTGCAATTTCTTCTAAAAGACTTAGGTTCCTTTCGAGAACTTAATTCCATAAATGATCATTTTAAATTAATTGTGCTAAGGGCAAATCATCGTCGCTGTCGAATTGATTAGAATCCCAATTTAACAATTTGAACCATGCTTTGTGGTAACTCATCCCAGGCCTGATTCAAAAAATTATTACATTGCGAATTGAATGGCGTTTCAAAACAGTATTCATTTCACTACTTTTAGCTATTATGTGAGCTAGAAGTTTACTTCTGTAAGTGAACTTTGTTGTCTTTATGGGATTTTAATCCATTGGTTGCACGGCTGGGGTCATATTTGGTGGAAGGAAATATGCCACTATGTTTCCATCGGCACTATGAACTTCCTCGACTGGAGAATGAGCAGTGCAATTATAAGTTAGTAAAAGGGCCTTCGGAGGCAAATTATTCTGTTCAGAAAAATAGGTGATCTGTTGAACGAAAAACATATTAAAAATTCTAAATCTAAAAAACAAGATTTCTTTTCCTCACATCTTTAATAAATATTTTGTGAAACCATTCATGAAAGATCCGCGAAGTCATCCAAGCATTTTTTGAAAAACTGTAATGAAGTGGATTATTAAATCCTTTAAAACACCTTGGCTTTCTTGCATTTCCAATAACTAATGGCTTTAATTTATGTGAGCCATCAGAATTTGCCCCTAGTAAAATTGAAATGCGTTCTTTATGTATTTTGTATCCAGGAGCAGACTTTTCATTAGCGGCAACATATGTCTTATCTGTTAGGCAACGAAAAAATAAACCACTTTTATCGACATTATATATTTGTGTCTGCATAAGCCCCATTTCAGCTACTTTGGCGCGAAGTTTATGAATAAATGGAGTCCTTTGGTATATTGCTTTGAAACTTTAATTTGCAACTTAGAATTATACAATTTCATATCAAGCCAAGGCAGGTGTTATATTATTTATATTATTATTTATATTGAAACAATCATATTCTGATTTTGAGTCTTTTATCTTGGCAATCTTTTATAATTTTCTTACATTGTAATGTCAAATAATTTCTAATTATTTTGTATACTATTCACGATAAAATCGACATAGAAGAGAAGAAATTAGGTACGTCATTATTCCTTATAATATTTTAGGATGAATGCATTTTGAGAATATGTAAAATAATTATTCGAAGACGCGTATACGACTTAATAATAAAATATGTGTTAGAAATGTTTCGAATCGGATTATCCTAAAAAGAAACGCTTTTGTTTGTTGGAATGGAATCATGGAAAAACACCGAAGTTCAATTTAGTGCCCACACTGGTAAATGTTACGGACATTAAAAATTCAATACCTCTAACACGCAATGAACAACGAAGTTGGTTTTTAACTCATCAATATTTTATATTTTTATGTGACATCCATTACTGGGACTGTAACGTTATAAATTTGATTTCGAAAATTAAAATGAATTTCGATTCTCTTTGCGTTTTTAATTAATAGCGTAACAATTGAAAAAAATTGCCTGAGTTCTTGAATTTATTTACCCAAAGTCTGTTCTTTGTATAATCGAGGAAGAAGTGATTGTATATTCACAAATAAAACAACCTATAAATCTCTGTATTTCAAATGTATGCTCAAGAATGTGAAAACATATCCTAGAAATTCCTGTATTTGAAATTCATGCACAAGAATGTGAAAACATAACCTAGAAATTCCTGTATTTGAAATTTTTGCACAAGAAAGTAATAGTGTATATTGTATAGAATATTCTAAATAAAACAATATATATTTTACAATTAATTAAACAATTATAATTCATTATCTAATGTATAAATAAGTCATTATATAAATTAGAATTTTGTGGATGACATCCGGTGTTAAACTCGAATTTACGTAGCTTTTAATTTTGTGTGTGTTACCGTATATATAATAAATTAATATTAAGTGTTTGTAATATTCAGATCATTATTGGTTTCCGTGTGCCTTAGCATTGTTTATAATTAAAGAAAATATTGTATGTCGCTTTGCATTGCTTGTTTTTTCTTATTTTTTATATTTGTCTGTAAATCTTATACTTTGAGAATTAAAAGTCTGGCATATTTTAAATCCGTTACATAAACAATAACATACAACATAATATTAGAGAGCTCGATTATTTTAAAACAAAATTATATATGAAATAAACACGTGACGATTTGAAATATGCCCTATATAACTTTCAAATTATAAGATTTACTCATTCTTGTTTTTGTTTTGTTCGTTTGTTAAGTTTGTGTTAAGTTTAGGGAAAATTTGTACACTTGACAGAGTACAACGCAGACATAATTGATTAACAATTTTGTTGTCGCAAATCTATATGACAGTTAATCATGCCGCTTTATTAGTTAACATCACTACGAATCGTCTTTCAATTTTATTTGTGAAAAGTATTTCTTTTCTTTTGTTCTTTCTGTTGTTATTGTTAAAAAAGTTTCTGTTCTCGTTCTCATATATTTTTTTATTACGTTACCATTCATTGTTAAGTTTGAAATGTTACCTTGTTATATTTTTCTTATTGTAAATATTGTATAATAAATTGTACATAATAAAGAGTGCTTTTTGCAGTGTATATTCTCTTTTATTTCAAATTTTCATCCAATTCTGTTTTGAATTTTGTGCATAGGCAACCAATTCTACGCCAGCGGTTATTGCCTGCCTAAACAAAAGTAATATGAAGTTCTATCTACATATATTATTTCAAACGAATTGTGGGACATCAATTTCAAGACCCCCAAATTACAACTAGCGGAGTATTTGAACTTAAGTATTTTAAATGTTTTCATATACCTGTATAATGCTAAAAATTTCATAACACAAAATAGTTATGACTTGAGCACGGAATTATAAGCATTTGCATCTTCTATAATATCGATATGCCAAGAAATTTTTCTCGTATCTACACGAATTAAACAAAAATAAATGTAAAAAACCGATTTTCATTTTGCATATTTTCAGAAATTGATGCATAAATCAGAATAAAATGCATATGCGTGCATATTTGTATAATTTAATTCTTTTGTTAAATTAATTAAATCAAATATTGCCCACACTGCATTTTGAGAACTGGGGTTCCTCTACATTTTACAAACCGCCCGGTATCGCATCGGCAAAAATAGGGATTCCCCTATTTTCTCTACAGTCTTTGATAGCTACTTGGATAAAGGATTATCCAAAACTTTATTTAAATTTAAACAAGGTGTTTTGTCGATGTTTCAGCAAAACAATAAGTTTACTTTATATTATTTTTTATTTATATTTGATACCAAAACAATTTTCGAATTAATAGATTCCATGTGACAAAAAATTTTACATTACACAATATATTGCTACAGCATCGCAAAATATAAGAAGAAAATGAAAAATACAAAACAATTAACGCTTAATGAAATAAATTTCTTCGGCATCAGTCTGCGAAAATAGAGAAGAATTCAATATTGATTTATGTGAAGCCTTTGTTAGTGCCAATATTCCGCTTATGAAATTACAAAATCAAACTTTTAAAGCGTTTTTAGAGAAGTATTGTGGTAGACCAGTACCAGATGAAAGCACCTTTAGAAAAAAATATATAAACAATATTTTCGAAAAAACCATGAGTAACATTAGGAAGTTAATTGGAAACAATTATATTTATTTTATAGTCGACGAAACAACTGACACTTGTGGCCGATTTATCGCCAATTTATTAATAGGTGTACTGAGTTAAAACGTTCCTAGTCAAGCGTATTTAATTAGCGAAATCCAACAATGTAACTATGTCACAGTTTATAAACGAAGTTTCTATTTACCCAATGCTGTCCCTACTGAAAAGGTTTTATTGATGTTGTCAAACGCTGCTACATACATGACCAAATCTGCACGAACTCTAAAAGTATTTTATTCAAAAATGATACATGTCACACGCTTAACTCGTGGCGTGAATAGAATAGCAGAAGAAATTCGTAACCAATATTCAGATGTAAATTGTTTAATCAATACGGTCAAGAAAATATTTGTAAAAGCACCCATCCGAATACAAATGTACAAAGACAGTTTACCTAATACTCCTTTGCCACCTCAGCCAATAATTACGAGGTGGGGTACGTGGCTAGGGGCCACATTTTTTTATGCAAATTATTTGAATGATATTACTGTGTTAGTGTCAAAATTTTCTGATGATTCCGCAGCTATTAAAGAGTGTAAAAATATTTTAAATATTCCTACACTAAATCAACAACTGGCATTTATCAAAGCGAATTTTAGCTTTATTATGGAAACGTTAACTATATTAGAGAGGCAGGGCGTGGAACAGATTCTGTTAAATTAATTACAGATTTCAAAAATAAGGTCAACCAAAGTTAAAGGTAACATTGGTGATTCTATAGAAACGAAGATGCAAGACGTATTAACAAAAAATACAGGGTTTGATGAACTTACTAAAATTTCAAATATTTTAAATGGAAATTATGAGCCTTCTATAAATGCAAATTTAAGTTTTCACCAATCACTTCTGTTGATGTATAATAAAAAGAAGTTTTCCTATATATAAAAATTTGTTATCTGATCGAAGAGAATAGTTTCTTGTGGAAAATTTAGAGAAATATATGATTGTCAATATTTACAATATTATAAAAAATAAAATGTAATATTTTATTGCTTGTAGGTTTGTACTTTACATTACTTTATCAATTTATCTTTTGTAATACAAACAACTTGTTTAAATAAATTTTGTAATTCAATTGTGTTTCTGTACGTCAATTTTTTTAAAATACAATCAGTGCATATTTAACTAAATTGCTGCATAGTTTTTAAAAAACGGGTGCATAATTTAAAAAATATTGTGCATATATGCGCATATTTTCAGTGTTTTTAATGCATATAATTCCGTGCTCTAGTTATGACATACGAGGGAGCGTTCTTATATTCGCGGAATGGGGGACAAGGGGTGGAAATAAAAAAACCAAATTATTTTTCTTTTTCAATATATTCACCTGCAAGACGGATACATTTTTCACATCTTTCAATTAATTTATTTATACCCTCATAAAAAAATGATTTCTCTTTATCTGCAAAATACGCCGAAACTGCCTCCTTGACTTCATCATCGGCAGTAAATTTTTTACGCCGCAGCTCTTCATTTTCGGAAACAGGTAATAATCACTCGGGGCCAGGTCTGGGCTGTAGGCTGTGTGATTCACAATTTCGAAGCCCACCTTATGCAAGGCAGCTAACGCAACGCGGCTCTTGTGGACGGGCGCGTTGTCGTGCAAAAGCAGAACACCTTTTGTCAATTTTCCCCGTCTTTTCTCTTTAATGGCTTCTTTTAGTCGCTGTCGCTCTAATATTGAAGCGTAATGTTCTCCGGTTATAGAAACACCTTTACCTTTATAATCAATCAACAATATTCCTTCCGAGTCTCAAAATACCGTTGCCATGAGTTTCCCAGATGATTGTGACACTTTAAATTTCTTGGGAGGTGCTGTGCCCTTTTTATGCCACTGCATGGAGTCTTGTTTGGACTCAGGTTCATAATGATGAACCCAAGTTTCGTCTCCAGTAACAATTCCACTCAATACACCATCCTTGTCTTCATTACAGAGGTCCAAAAATGCACGCGAACACTCTACGCGCTGTTGTTTTTGCGGCGGCATGAGCATTCTCGGCACCCATCTTGAGCTGACCTTAGACATGCCGAGATAATCGTGTAGGATTTTAAAAATTGTTGTATCGGATACTCCAACCATTTCTGCGAGTTGTTTCTTCTTTAGTCGATCATCTTCGAGTACAATTTGTTCAACTTTTTGGATAAGTGCTGGCGTGGTCACCTCAATGCTCCTGCCCGGCCTCGGGTCGTATTCAAGAGATTCCCTTCCTTGTTTAAATAAACTATGCCACTTACACACAATGGTTTTTCCTGGACAAGAGCCGCCGTAAACCAATGACATTTCATTCATTATGGTCGCGACTGATTTACCTTGCCTGGTAAGGAACTTTATAAAGGCACGATATTCGATTTTTTCCATATTTCACTTTTCACTCCTGATTATGTTACTTGGTTGACGATAGCTCAAAGACTAACTGTCTAATAAGAATGAAACTTCGTATTTATACTAACCATGAGTCGCTGCACAGGCCACGCCCCCAATGCGCCTACTCACCCCTCTACAACCCTCTCATTCCGCGAATATAAAAACGCTCCCTCGTATTTAACTTCACACAAAGTATGGTGAAAAGAAGTGTTATAACCTAGTCACTGAAGGTTGATATACAACCCCTTTCCACATTAGTTTTTGTATTCTGTATACGTATTTCGATAACTAAGCAATTTCGACCCGGAAACTACCCAGGGGTTTCCAGACATGCTCTAGAAGACTGTGCTTTTGATTTTTCGCTGAGAGTGCGTCTTTTATCTGTGTGTTTTTGACGATTTCAAATTTTTTGATCTTTCACTTTCAACCGACACACAATCTTCCGAACCGGAAAGCTCCCGGCCGTCTATCCTACATGGCCGTTATGTGTATTGATGTCTTGAATCGACCCGTACCAAGCGCAACTCGCTGCGAAGTTTTTCCAAGTCGCGAAAATCGCTACAACTTTTTATTTTCATTCAGATCGGCATGTTATTTCACGAGCCAAGGGCCCTCGGCGATCGCGCGGACACTGTCGGATGTGTATTGACGTCCGGAATCGATTGCTTCAAACCGGAACCTGCTACGACGCTGCATTCTGTAAATATGACCAGAAAACCGACAATTTTTGCGAAAATTCAAACTGCCACTGCGGCCAAACTGTTCGCTCTACAGCGACGAACTTTCCTCATTTTATTCCTTGCGAAGAGTACTTTCATAGCTGAAAAGCTGGCGGCGATCGGAGAAAAAATGTGGAAATTATGGCCGTTTGAAGATTTTTTTAACCTCAAGCGATGAAATTTAAAATCGGAAAAATCGATGTGTCGGTTTTTGGCGTTCTCATGCCTCTATTTTATGTATTCGAACCCGCTGGTTACGAAAAACGCAACAGGAATGCGCTAGCTCTGTCGGTTCTCGAGATATTCGCAAAAAACGCTTTTCCAAATCGCGCGACAATTTTTGATTTCTATTCAGATCGGCATGCTATTTCACGAACCAAGGACTTTTGAATCGACTGTTTCAAACTGGAAAATGCAACAGGAATGTGCGAGCTGTTCTGGTTATTCGTGAAAAATTCGAAACGCTGAAAACGCTAAACGTGGTGTCGATTTTCGAAGATTCGGAAACGAAAACAGACAGAGAGTTCCGCTTTAAAGCAGCCTAACAAGCGTTTCATGATGCGTAAGTACACACAGAAGAAACGACCACTTTTTTATGTTTCGGAATTACAAGGCCAAAACGAACATTTTTTGCCAAATAGTCGCGAATATCTCGGAAACGAAAAGAGATAAAAAGTTCCGGTTTGAAGCAGGGCACCAAGCGTTTCATGATACATAAGTACACAAAAAAAACAACCACTTTTTTAAGTTTCGGAAATACAAGACCAAAACGAGCATTTTTTGCCAAATAGTCGCGAATATCTTGGAAACGAAAAGAGATAAAAAGTTCCGGTTTGAAGCAGCATAACAAGCATTTCATGATACATAAGTACACACAAAAAATAACCACTTTTTTAAGTTTCGGAATTACAAGACCAAAACGAGCATTTTTTGCCAAATCGTCGCGAATATCTCGGAAGAGAAACGTGATAGAAAGTTCCGGTTTGAAGCAGCGTAATAAGCGTTCCGTGATGCGTAAGTAGATATGTATTTCATTGTTGTTAATAATGACAGACATATGTATCCTAATTAAAACTAATACCTAATAATTTATAAAAATAAATACTTAATAAACAAAATATCAGCTGAAACTTTCCAGATTGTGGTACATTTATTTTAACAACTCCATCAGAATGGTGATTTACATATTCTAGAATATACTAACAAAAAAACCAATCAATTATTTGATACGAAATATGGGATTTATGCACATAATTTAGATTGTGTTGTGCGTCAGTCCAGAACTTTTTTACATTCTGCATCCAAAAATTACCCAGGAACAGTTAAAAAATCGCAGGCACCAAAGTGTGTGTTGGCCTGTGTAATTTATGAATAAATTCTTTTTTCTGAATATGATTAATAAATTAAATCGAAAATAGAGCTAAATAAATTATTTAGCACGTAAATCAAGCTATGTTTGGTTGGAGTGAGAATATAAACGTAATAATCAGATCATCTCTTCCGTTTTCACGGCTTACAAACGCGAAAACAAACGTTGAACGACGTCTTTTCGAATCAACTTGAGGGCTTAATCTTTCATGAAAACATCAACAAATCATTTGTCATACGTAATCTTCCGGAGTTCTTGAGGCGCCCTCTTTCAACAACGAGCGGAAACAGGCAGGAAACTGTATGATAACAGGAACGGGGACAATGTAAAGGCTATTAAACGCACCGCCACTTATGTGAACACACTCAATGAACTTAATGGATATACTCCGGATTATGGCAGCGGTAAATGACAATAGATAACGGCCAAGAAGTAAATGATGCCGATAAGAAATGGCAGTGGTTAGGAAGATGATGAAGTAACGTAAAAGAGGGAAATATGTAAACATCTACTAACACGTGCTTGCTGGTTATTGATTGTAGTTACGCGCATGTACATCGCAGAATGGCGCTTTGCCGATCGTGCTTTCAGAAGTTAAACATTTTTTCACGGGTTAGGTTATTGTCTAGTGTAAGTAAGAAGTTTACGAAGCTATATGAAAAATTTGGCTGATTTTATATTAGATTATTTTGGCATACATGGCTTTACTAACGTCACGAATGAAACATAAGCGTTGATTAATACGTTGTCTTCCATCTAACGTGAAATTTCCAAATTAAAAACGCAAAACATTGAAATTATTTAACGTCACACACACACACACATACGATGAAAAAAATTTGTTGATGATCTAATATGGTAAGTATTCCATATGTAGTTTGAGAGCAATCTCAAATATGTAGACAGTAGACTTCCTTTATTCTTGAGTTTAAGTACTTTTATTGTAAATTAATAGTAAATTCTGACAGTTTTTGAAAGTTCCAAATCTCTAATTTAATATTAGTTATAATACCGTCAATATTCTGTTCCAAATGTACAATGTAATAGGTTTTCTTAATTTCTTACTGTCCGTTTTGTTCGTTCAATTGCATGACACCATCAATAAGGACACGATCATCATCATCGCATCGCGTGCTTTTTGGGATCGTTCTTAAAATAGACCCTAAAGAAAGACCGCATAAAATGTTTTAGCATCATTTTTTATGCGAGCAATTTCGAAATCCTTGTCATTAATATATTTAATACATATAATTGTAATGCCTTTCCGAAACGAGACTGCTTGATTTTAAATATGTTCAATTTCTTTTTTGCTGCTTATATCTTTTGTAATAAGAAAAAAGGATGTTAATATGAACTTTCATGTTATTTAATTGTTTAGTTATTTATAAAACATTTTAAAATATTATTGTTTTGGTGCTTTGAAAGGTAGTCAACGAAAAGTATGCTTTTCGGATCTGAGTCTATAGATCTGCAGCAAGTTAATTACAAAAAAGGAACGATTACTTTAGTTAAAGAACCTGAAATTATCACAGAGATCCACGCTTTATCAAATACTCTTTTTTATTAAACATTTACCTTCTTAATATGTCCAATTAGAAATACAAAATTGCAGGAACTCAGCTAATGTCACCATTTCCTTAATGACCGGTTTTTCGTCGTTCGAAAAAACATGTAGTTTACCGATTATTATTGGAGTAGCTGTTTTTAATATCTCATATTATTTTCTTATATAATATGTAATACCATTTATAGTGGTATATAGTCTTATGATATTATATTTTTGCATATTTCAAACCGAACGTTAAAAATTGATGAAACAGAATGTTATAATAACACATCGTGAGCGATTTGATCTGTCTGTAGTTAGAAGTATAAAGAAAATCTCTAGAATGAAGTATTTTTACCATCCTACATTGATCCGAATGAATATTTTAAAAAATTAGGTTATGGTCATCAATAATAAATATTACAAGCAGTGGCGGCTCGTGAGTATTTGACATGGTGAGGCAGATAGAATAATAAATATTCAAAATTGTTTACAATTGATTAATAAACTCTATATACCTACTACATATAAAAACAGTTTATATATATTTATATATATATATAGGGCTTCCAGTACAAACAGGGCTGCCAGACGTGAACTGAGCCCTATATCGCGCCCCATTCGATTTTTAAGGGAAAACGAAGTTTCAAAGCAAACCCTTGTGAAACGAAAATAAATATTCTAAAAAATCAAACAAATTCTAAAAACATTAATCAAAAATAAGAACTCAATCTTCTAGGATTTAAAAATAAAAAATAAATACATTCCTATTATAATATAAAATTTAATAATATAACAAATATATACATATATATGTATATATATAAATCAACAACAATCCAATAACAAAATTTCAAAATTACATGCATGAAAATATTTTAAAATACAGAGAATTTCCTTTATTGGCATTGCACGTAGAATTACATTTAATAGATTTTACTTCTTGTATAGCAAAGGTATCCTCCGGTTTTTTGTGTTAGCAAAATAATCAATTACATCATTATAAAATCGTTCATCCCTCGTCATCGTTTTAACCAATTCCTTTTCGATTGCAATTAGTGCACAGTTACTAAGTCTTTGTTGTCCAATTGTATTTCTAACATACGATTTTATACGTTTCAATGTGGAAAAACTTCGCTCAACGGACGCGGAAGTTACCGATATGGTAACTACTATACTTAGCAATTTAAAAAGTTCTGGCATACAGATGGCTAACTTTTGTTCGTGCATAAATCTTAACATTTCACCTGGTGTTTTAGAATTACCAAGGAGTTGCATGTCACTATAAATAACAGCTAATTCATTTTTTAATTGAATTTGATCAAAAAATTTATATTGTTCAAACAAATTATTTAAGAGCCTCTGAGGAAATGCCTTCGAATATTCTTCAAATTTACTTTCTGTTAATAAATCAAAAAAAGCAAGTTTTTCTAAATCAATAAATCTAATTTCAATTTGACAAGTATCTAAAAGAAAATTAAAATCATTATCCAGAAGAAGATTTTTTAATCCAAAAGCTTCTCGTATAGATATGCTATCAAAGTCAGGACTTTCTGCAATGAAATCAAAAACTTCAATTAACTTATTTTTGTTCGCATGAATTGTAAAAACAGCCCTAGAAGTGAAATTCCAACGAGTAGATGCGTTTGATGGTATATGTTTTTGACAGATTAAATTTAACACATGAGTTCTCTTAGTGGATTTGGAAAAAAAAGATGAAAACCCTGACAAATTTGAAAAAAATATTCTTACAGACGTTATGGACTTACAAGATGTTCCTAACTCTAAATTCAAGACATGTGCATGGCAGTGTGTAAATATTGCTTGAGGAGCTATTTCTTTAACTTTTGTTTGTAAACCGTTCACATGCCCGGCCATAACTGCCGCTCCGTCATACGTTTGAGCAATTAGTTTACTATTAAACTGAAATTTTTCAAAAATATTAGTTAATAATTTAAATAAATCATCAGAGGTGCGACCTGAACTTACATCAAAGAATCCTAAAAACCTTTCAACAATATTACCCTCGATCGTGTATCTTACAATAATAGACAATTGCGAATTACATGTTATATCTGTTGTTTCGTCTATTTGCCATGAAAAATATTCTGAATTAAAAATTTCACAATCTATTTTTTTCTTTACAATAAAACTAATTGATTCTATTAATTCGTATTGAATTGTTTTCGATGTGCCAAAAAATACAGAGCTATCATCTAAGAATTTTTGTAAAATGGTATCATGTTTTGCCGTTAATAAAACAAGTTCTTTAAAATTTCCCCTGTTTGCAGAAGTATTTGTTTCATTATGTCCTCTGAAAGATAATTCCTGTGTACAAAGAAATATAGTAATATCAATTAAACGCTTTAATATATCTCGATTTTGGCTAACTTCTTTATTGTAATTCTCCATTTGATTGCGCCTCACATTATCTATTGCATCCACGATATTATATTTTCCGAACATATGTAATTTACAAGTAGCTAAAATATGATGTTTGGATTTAGTATGTTTTTCTAATGATCGCGACAAGTTTTTAAGATCAAAATAACCCGTTTTACTCCAAATACTATCTGTATTTGTGGAAAAAATTATACATGCCCAACAAAATAATCTGTTTCTTTTTATACTACCACATAACCAATTACATTTGTTATACCACGAATTATTGAAATTTCTGTTAGACTTACCGTGTATTGTAAGAGATTTTGATAAATCAGGGTTTGGTCTTGGAAGGTTTTTGACATATAATTGATCTTCTACCGATAGAACAACGAACGTATTTCTTATTAAAAAATCTACAATGTCTTGTGTATTTCTTACATTTTCTAAATCCATATTCACAATTTTTAAATCACTGAAAATATCACTAAACAAATATTAAAATATTTAACCTAACTTTGTTATTCCCCCAACTGCTGTAATTTGCGATTCGGGCCGAGAATGTCAGCCTCGAGTATATTCGGTAGTTCGGCGATTGTGATTCGATGAGAGGCTCAGTTCAAATTGGCTTCAGGTTAAATAATACATACATACATTGATAACTAAATAATATCTACTTGAAACAATAAAAATACTCCTGTTAAAACTTAAAACATATTACAATATTTGCGTGGAGGAAATATTGAGAAACTGTACAAGAAGAATGTAAACCTTTAGACATCTTTATATCATTAAATAAATACTTAATTTATCCTATTAATAATGCTTTCTATATTATTAAAAAATTCAAAAATCTCACAATAAAGTTAGAAAAATCTATTAACTTTTTGAATATTTTTTCTTCTTTGTTATCTTAAATATGTAGCTAATACTTTACTGTAATTTCCATAGAAATTGAGAATTTTTTTGACTGCTGTAGTGCGTTATAAATTTTCAATGAGAGGCAATGAGTGGCCGGGCCTCAAATATTCGTGTTTAGTAGGGATATACATAGATCAAGCATGAAGTTGGTCGGGGCAAGTATACGCGCTCGTACATTCGCACGGAATTAAAATGAAATGATAAATTTGTACTTTGCTTGTAATGCCGGTTTATTTAAAACTATTTTCTTATTGTTTATAAGATAAATTCTGAATAAAAGATGATAATTAATTTATAAAGAATTTTAAAAGTATACATATTATTCTTGTTATAATTCCAAGATTTAGATGGTGAGGCACTGCCTCACCTGCCTCACCTGACCAGCCGCCACTGATTACAAGTAAGTACTAGCATCATCTTACATTGACGCCAATCTAAGTTCTATTGCCAACTACAGACAGATGCCATTACCTATCTCATGTTGATAAAATGATAAATATAAACGACATTTATTTCTTGAAGAGTACAGGACCTCTTTTGAGTTTAGCGCATAGTAAAATTATCATCAGGGCAGAAGGTGTGGAGATGTGGGTCTTCTTTCCGTATATGAAGACTCCATAGTGATAAAATACCAACGCAAATATATAGTCATGTGCACGAAAATGGTAGTCCTAAATTAATACTTATAAATAATAGCTACAACGGCCAATTCTGATGCGGATATATTGAAATTATTCAAAATCCCCTCTGGATTTCCGGGCTGAAACCCCGTCACTTGTATATCTGCCGACGTTTCGTACCCATTTGTATGGGACATCTTCAGGGCTGAACTACTGCACTGAAACTATTGAACTACCCTGAAGACATCCCATACAAATGGGTACGAAACGTCGGCAGATATACGAGTGACGCGGTTCCAGCCCGGAAGCCCAGAAGCAGATAGCATGGACCACGACCGCGGAAGTCTACGTACCAGATTAGAATTACTGAGCTTTTTAATCATGCGCTGTTAGTAGTGGTATAATTAGTGGCACACAACACAGACTTTATAAAGTTCTGTCTGTTGCAGAATAGTTCAACAATTTTTTAATCATCCATTTCTGTCGTAATATGGCCGAGCAACATATTGTTCGTCGGAAAAAAGAACAATTATACTCGACCTACTTAACAGAGGCAAAAGTTTATACAAAGGATGCTCTCTTGTTCTGCGAAAATAATTGCAAACGCTAAGAACTGAAGAAAAGTGAAAGAAATTCGTGGTGGGAAAAGGAAAACTAACCCTAGAGAGGAAATAAATATTATAACTTCCGCAAAAAAGGCACCGTTCACAAGATCAGCTGCAAATATAAGTGAGTTACACCTGTGTATAAGCATCTCTACTATTAGACGTTGATTGATTCAAGGAAAATTGCGTACAAGAAGGCCTAGGAAGGTATCGTTATTAAATAAAAGGCAAATACAAAGTAGATTGTCATTTGCTCATAAACACGCTCAATGGGGCGAAAGAAAGTGACGTATTGTAAATGTACTGTGATCCGATGATTCGAAAATAGTTTTATTTAATTTTGGTGCATACCAACAACACGTACGAAGACCACCATTGACGGAATTTCAACCCCAGTACACCAAAAAGACGATAAAATTCGGAGGCGAAGCATCATTTTCTGGGAGTGTTTTTTCGTGGTATAGCGCAGGTCCTTTATACAAGATAGAACGCTTAATGAATGCTGATGTCTATGTGAACTTATTACAAATTGTGCTTCTACCATATACAGAGGAAGCCACTATGATGGTTGTATATGCTATGCCGCAAAATATTGACGATCTATGGAGAATATTCCAAGTCGCAATCAATTTCAGCAGACATATAGGTAATTGGTGAACTCGTTGCCCCACAGGTATCAAGAGGTGATAAACAATAAAGGTCAGGTAACAATATATTAAGCGTTTCAATCCAATCAACTAAGTAAAAATGACGTTTGGTTAGTATTTTGGCATGACTGCTACTTTAAGGCACAATTATTTTGTTCGTCCTAGAATATAAAGTGTTTTATTTTCTCGTTGGTATTAAGAAACCTATTTATATATTGATATAGTTATGTAACATGTTAGAATAAGAATTCCTTCTATATAACGTATAAATTAATAATTCAACAAATTCAGAACCACTGCTATTTTCGTGCACATGGCTGTATAGAAAAAAGAATAACGAAAAGAATCAGCTTCATAACAAAACATAGAAACAACTAAAAGTCAATTGTAGCAATTAATACATGACGTACCTCCATAAAAGGTTATGCTTTTATTGTCGCAATTATACTTTCTAAATTCAAATGTAATATGAAAAAATTCTAAAGTTAACAGCTTCATATACCGTATATGTAATACAGAAATTTTTGAAAAATTTTCCAAAAATTTCCGCATTACATGTACGATGTAAAGAGTGTTTCAAATTTCTCGGTTTTTTAAAGAATAAATAAAACACTTAATTGGCATTCACTTTCAAAAACTTTTTATTGGTAATTGAAGTACTAATTATGACATTTATATGCGAAAAATAATATCTGCCAAATAGCCTCCTCTTGCAGCTCCACAGACGTCCACTCTTCTGTTAAAATTTTCAATGACATTTTCACATAATTGAGGCTCTATCTCACCAATGACACAAATAATGTCATCTTTAAAAGCAAGAATTGATCCTGGATTGTTTTTATAAACTCAACTTTTCATATAACCCCAAAGAAAATAGTCTAACGGTGTCAAATCACATGATCTTGGTGGCCAATTACATCATCGTTTCTTGAGATTACACGTCCAGGATTTTTTTCTCTCAATCAATCAGTTGATTAGTGTGCAAAGTGGGGTGTAGCGCCATCCTGTTGAAACCACATATCCTCTAGATCAATATTCATTAATTCAGGCCACAAAAATTCGGTTACCATCCGACGATATCGATCATCATTGACAGTTACAGTTTCACCAGTAGCATTTTCATAGAAGTAAGGTCCAATTACACCATCTGACCATAATGCACACCAAACAGTAACTCGTTTAGGATGCATAGGTCTCTCATGAATAATTCGTGGATTTTTCTCGCCCCAGATACGGCAATTTTGTTTATTAACGTAGCCATCAAGTTCAAAATATGCCTCATCGGAAAACATTATTTTTTGAGAAAAATCAGCTGGTTGTTCATTGATGAAATTGACAAATGAACGACGTTTTAAATGATCTAATGGCTTCAGTTCCTGTGTTATTTGAACTTTGTATGCCTTCAAAGCTAAATCCTTGTGTAAAATACGCTATGTTGTTGATCCACTAAGTCCAAGTTGTTGTAAACGTCGTCTAATGGACATTTCAGGATCTTCAGCAACACTTTCACGAACCAAACCAATATTTTCTTGTGAACGACCACTACGACTGCATTTTTCACTTTTTTTGATCTGCCACCGAACCAGTCTCTTGAAATTTTTTATTAATTCGACCAATAGTGCTTTCAAGTGGACGATTATGTTGACCATAAAATTTACGTAATTTTCACTGAACACTGATTTTCATAAAATAATTCAACGATTTGAACGCGTCGTTGTACCGTGTACGAAGCCATTTTTATAAATGTCATACATCACACTTTTTAAATGCCCACATACCCAGACAAATTCAGTGCGCCATCTATATTTTATTTATTCTTAAAAAAACCGCGCGATTTGAAACACCATTTATAAAGCGGTTAGAATTAGAATTTTTCAGTTTAGTATCGTAGAAGCCTATAATTATATAAAATTAATTAACTACCGTGGGTTTTCATTTAATAAATGCTTCCATAATGCAATTTATGGCACATTAGAAGGACTCAAGTTAACTGTCTCCGTGGTTTAATGGTTAAAGTGCATTACCGAAGAGAATAAGATCGTGGGTTCTCGAATCCCACGCGGAGAACAGAAGTCTAGCATCATAAAAGCGCATAATTATATGCAATCAAATGTAATGTTAGAAGAGAGGAAAAGAATAAATATTTCTTTCAATAAAGTAAAGCCTTTCCAGATACATCAAATAAATACAACAAATGACAGAAAACAATTTCGAATAAAATTTTTTTCAGCTATACACAGCTTACTTACGAGTACTAAATCTCATCATGTACACCTGTCATTTTTTCTTTTAGCACTATTAAATATTGGTACTGTAGTTAGAGAATTTAAGTAGTTAACATTTACAATATAATTAAAGTTAACTATTATATTACTATACATAGTCTGTCGCAGAGAAAACTTTTTTAAAATAGTGTTTTAGTGGCGCCCTCTATTAAAAAAATATGTGTTGGTAAGATAGATCTTTCACCAATGTTATGTCAAAATATCATGGCATTTGCATCATTAAAAGCAGAGAAATTGCGCATAAAGTAACAGTGTGTCTTTGGCATTAGTCGAAAAATTAATTTTAAACACAGCAAATATCAAGTTCTGTTTTAAACTAGGTAAATTGTTGACTGACACGTCTAATTTGATGAGATAAGTGTATGGTGATGCGTGTTTATTATTTACGAGTATGCATGAGTGGTACATACGATTTAAAGACGGTCATAAGGACATAAATAACGACAACATCCTGGTGCAAAAAAATCTGTGGTTACGCAAAGTAACACCGTACTTGTGCGTGAACTTAGAAATGAGCCGAAATCCTCATTGCGATACGTCTGAATAGAATTAAATATTTCCAAGGATTCAATTCATCGCATTTTGACACAGCATTTGGGACTGAGAAAGATTTGTGCAAGGTTTGTACCACAAAAACTAACTGAATTCAACATTGTACAGACTTGATTAAAGACTCAAAAAAGGACAAAAACGTCAGGTATTCTGTTGTAACTGGAGATGAGACGTGGTGTTTTCAATATAATCCAGAGACTAAGCGTCAAAGCTCTAAATGAAAGCATCCAAACGAAGAAAGACCGTTTGGAGAAGTCAAAAGTGAAGACAATGTTGATTTGTTTTTATGATTAGAAAGGCATAGTGCACAAAAAGTTTGCACCAACTAGTCAAACAGTCAATACTGTACTTTATCTTGGTGTTATGAAGCGTCTTTTGATGCGCATTCGTCGTGTGTACCCTCAATATCGTGACAATAGCAGTTGGCGTTCGTTACATGATAATGTATCCATTAACCATTCACCGTATTCGCCTGTTTGGCCCTTTGTGATTTCTATCTATTCTCCACATCTCTATTCTAACTACATTTGTCAATAAAGGGACAGCGTTATGCCGACGTTGAAGCCATTAAAAAGGCGTCGACAATGATCTTGAAGGACATCTCTAAAGATGAACTTAAAAATCATTCGACATGTTAATCGACCGTGTAAAATGTTGTATTGAAGCCGAAGGCGACTACTTTGAATAAAATAAATGAATTTTTCCGAAATAGTAAGCTTTCGTTTTTATTTTAAAAAAGTTCGATTTTCTCTGCAACAGACTATATATATAGTTCTTAAATTTCTGGGATAAAATGTCCATGTCTGTACAGAAATTTCTAGACAACATATAACCTATCCTCTCAAACATATTCGTCTACGAAACAACCCTTGGAATTCGTAAATTATGCAGGAGTAAACTACATCATTTTTGAAGATATCTTTACTGTAAATTTATGCAATTTTTAAGGAAGACCCTTCCAGACACTTTGAAATGCTTTTTGCCTTGCTCGAGTAGTTTTAATTTGGAAAATTAACTAAGTTAAGGTAGTGATAATGAAATGGAGAAAATATCGCACTTCTAAATATTATTGTTATGAAAAAATTCAAAACAATTGAAACCATTGCTGATTTAAGTAACTAAAAGCCTCTTAAATTTTCTAATAGCCAAAAGTAAAGTACGAGGGTAGTTTGACAAGTAGTGAGAATGGAAAACAAAAACGAATATTTCAAATACAAAATAATTTTTATATTTCAATATATTCTCCTAAAAGATCAATACATTTATTCCAACGGTGCTCCAATGCCCTTATGCCATCTCTAAAATGCGATTCCGGAAGGTTTGTAAAATACTCATTTACGAAGATGATAGGCTCGTCGTTAGACGAAAATTTCTTTCCACCTAGTGCCGTTTTCAATTTTGGAAAAAGGTGGAAGTCGGAAAGGGCTAGATCCGGCGAATAAGGCGCATGCGGTAAATGCAACTCGTGGATTTTAGACATCGCAACTGTGCTGGTATGCGAGGGAGCGTTGTCTTGGTGAAACAGAATCTTTTTCTTTGCCATTCCTGGCCGTTTAGCACGAATCTCAACATTTAATTTTTGTAGAAGTTCTGCATAATATTATCCGTTTATTGTAGTACCTTTCTGAAGGCAATCAATGAGCAAAATGCCCTTTGAATCCCAAAAAAGTGATGCCATCACCTTGTTTGCCGATAAAGTGGTTTTCGCTTTCTTTGGAGGTGCAGAACCACGTTCTAACCATTGTTTCGACTGTTGTTTAGTTTCGAGTGTACTGTAGTGTATCCAAGTTTCATCGCAAGTAATCGCCTACAAAAATCAACCGGATTCCGCTCATAAAGGTCCAAACACTCATTAGAATGCGCAAACGAGTGAACTTTTGATCAGTCGTAAGCAATCGCGGCACCCATCTTGCCGAAAGCTTGGAAAGACCAAATTCTTTGGTTAAAATGTGGTGTACGCATTCTGTTGAAATGTCTACCATGTCTGCTATCTCTATCACTTTGAGTCGTCGATCTTGCGTAATAATATTATGGATTTTTATAATCATTTCCTTAGAAGTCACGATTTTGGGTGCTCCAGAGCGCGCTTCATCAACACATCTTGTTCTACCACGTTTAAATTCATTTACCCATCTACTTATTGTGGCGGATGATGGAGCAGATTCACCTAATGTTTCCCACAACTCATCTTTTATTTCAGTAGCTTTCATACCCTTAATTACGAAGTATTTAATCACCACACGATACTCTGCTTTTTCCATTTTAACGAAACGACGTGTTGCTTCTTTTTCAATCAGCTGTCAAAAATAAACTAATCAACCGATTTATCTAAATATCGAAATGTAAACATATAAATAGCCAACCTAAATTACAGTGCAATTGTTTTACCAATTAGAGCGCCAACTATGTGTCATTCTCACTACTTGTCAAATTATCCTCGCATGTTCATTTTGCAAAGCAGTTATTTCATTGTTGCTCCAAATCTATAGTAATAAATAGAGCTGGATAGTCGTGTCTGCCAAGAAATCTAGTGAATGCATGTTATCGAATCGGACGTACATATTCCCCGTAGATTATTTAACTGTAGTGATTAATGAATTGTGTAGTTGTACAAAACAATTTTATTAATTATTTTGAACTATTTTCTTCTATTGAGTAAATGGTTGGCGATGCTTATATTTTCATAGCTTTGTCATATTTTAATTAGGCAACGGTTAGCTTTTGGCCATCTAAAGAGTGTATATCTTCCGGAAAGAACATTCTACAAGTATTCTATAATTACAGATATACGAGGTTAATTGAATTAATGGACTTTTTCCTAATAAATATACAGGGGGAGACGATTCATATCCAAATGTCTTAATTCATGATTGTACATATGGGTTAGCTTTTTTCTAATTTGTCAATCTTTCCATATCATCGTGTATCTTCCCTGATCGATGGAAGATTACAATTATTCCGGTACACAGAAAGGGAAACCGTGAATTGCTAGGTCATTACAGATAGATTTTTATTATCTCTAATTTTGCAAAAGTTTACCAGAAGCTACTGTATTCTAGGCTTTTAGTAGCACCCCTTCCTTTATCTCACCAAACCAGTATTGCTTAATTCCTGGTCGATATACAGCGTGTTTGAAAAACAATATACGTATTACAAAGTATTATTTTGTCCTAACTATCGATCGTTGCGCATCGGCTCGACTATTGGAGAAACGAATGCATAGTCTAATTTATTTAATAGCCGCTAGATGTCAGTTGTCTTCTGTTTTTCTTGGTAACCGTCGTATGTTTAAAATGGCTACTCCGCAGCACAAATCATTTTGTGTTCTCGAGTTTGAGAAGTGCAATTCCGTGATTACAGTGCAAGGACGTTTCAGGTGGAGCTACCAAATTGATCTTCCGAATGGGTGGAATATTCGCAGATGGTATCGACAGTTTGTAGATACAGGATGTGTATGTAAAGGAAAGAGTCCTGGCCGCCATTTCCAACGTAATCCTTCAAAATCAACTCGTCGTGCCAGTCGGGAGTTACAACTGCCTACAACAACAATTTGGCGTGTTTTGAGACGTCAGTTGATTATAAAGCCGTACAAGTTACAGTTGTTACAAGCTCTGCGTCCTGATGATAAACGGAAAAGTGTGGCATTTTGTAACGAGATTCATGATGCTATTGACAATAATAACATTTTCGCAAAACGCATCGTGTTCAGTGATCAAGCGACTTTCCATGTTAGTAGTCTGGTAAATAAACATAATGTTCGAATTTGGGGTCTACAGAATCCACATACAGCCATTGAACATGTACGAGATTCGCCTAAAATTAATGTGTTTTGTGCGATATCCCGATCATCTGTTGACGGCCCATTCTTCTTTGATGGGAACATTGTTAACGATCAGCAGTATCTTGCTATGTTAGAAAACTGGTTGTTTCCGAGCACAAACAGGACGGGGCACCCCCTCACTGGAGTCGCCAAATGCGTGAATATCTGAATGAAACTCTACCGAACCGTTGGCTTGGTCGTCAATTAGCTGACGACTTAGCGTGTCTCAGCTGGGCTCCACGGTCACCGGATTTGACATCCTGTGACTTCTTCCTGTGGGGTTTCGTTAAAGACAACGTTTATGTGCCACCACTGCCACAGAACATGGAGGAGTTGAAGAACCGGATCCGTATTGCCATAACATCAGTGACGAAGGACATGCTTGCCCGAGTATGCGAGGAATTTGAGTATCGATGTGATATTGTTCGTGTCGCTGATGGAGGACATGTTGAACATCTGTAATCTGAACTTGAGAGGTTCGTAATTATGTGTGTAAAGTTTCATATTCGTATGTTTTAAAGTTTAATAAATATATGCATTCGAAATACGTATATTCTTTTTGAAACACTCTGTATTTTCACCAATTTGGCTACAGCGTAGCGTAGGTGAAATCCTGAACTGGTAAGGACGAGTATATGTAATTAATACGGACCTTCTTAAAGGTTTCGATAGCATAAACCAGTGATTCTTTTAATTTATTGTTAGGCATATGAAAAGATTATTTTAGCTTATTTTTGTAGTTTGTCCAAAACCCCAAGTACGGCATATTTGTATGGGTTCCTTCGTGAAGTGTTTCTTTACTTTCAGGGGTCTAAAATTTAACTCTATCGATAAATAACGATTTGCATTTGATTACTCCAAATCCTATACTAGTGTCTTTGGTAAATTCTTCTGTTATATTTAGAAGTACTTGCGTTTGTTTTTTATTTGGAGTAAATAGTTTTATGTCATCTAGAGTGCACGGTTTATTGTGTGCAATGGCGTGTTTCGATTCTTAATTTTGAATATGCATATTGTGTTATTTAACATATTTGACAGTGGGTTAAGGCAAAAAGAAAACCGTAGAGCACTAAGAGAATGTTCCTGAAAAGTCCCTCTGTTAATTTGGATTTCATCTATTATAATGTGGCTTCGTTTCGGTGTTACATAAATTGAGGTTCTCCAGGATTGCATATTGCATGGCTGGATGTTAATGGTTATCTATTTTATACATTTCTATTGTTTTCATTAGCCAACTGTATGGTATAGAATCAAATAATCATCTTATAATCGATGTAGCGTGTAATTAAATTTCTCTGATGTTTCTATGTTTGTTTCATTACTACGCAGTCTATTGTAATTGCTCTTTACACCCTTGATTGTGTTTTCTGCATCCTTTTTGTTCCTCTGCTAATAATAATTATAACACAAAACGTATTATTGTTTTGCATTATTACTATTATCACTATTATTATTGTTCTCATTATTATTATTATTATTGATTCTTGTAACATTTGACCCAAATTGTTTCTTCGTAATGTACATACTTATAATCGAACAGGACATAAAACCACGACTTCGAAAGCTTTCAGTTTAATCATAAATTTTCTACGTTGTTCTTAATTCAATTACAACTTGATCTACTTAAATTTCAAATACCTAAGTAATTAAAATAAACAAAAAATATGTACAATATTGTTTTTAATATAATAATATATAATTCGCTTAATTAATTTCATTATTTTCGTTTTTACACCAAAACTACATGAAAAACGAAACAGCTTTTGAATGGTGTACTTTTTTCATCGGCAACAATATTAGCAGTTAAAGTGATTGCGGCTGCATATGACCGCCATTGACATTGAAAATGTTTAGTTTTAACAAGATGATTGCTCTGTTCAAAGAGCATTTTGCGGTCATTCATAAATAATACTTGATGTTCATATTATGAGGCTCTAAGAAAATTGCTACCTATCAGCTGCTTATAAATTAAATTCGTTCTGCAGTGCCCATTAATAATCTCAGGTAATTATAATTCCTTCCGGAATCTAATAATTTGTGGGTCTTTAAATACCCGAGCTAATAATTATGAATAATTGCGAAAAAAGGAGTTTTAAAATACGATAAATATAGGTTCCTGTACAAACTAGTAGTAAATAGTTGAATTTGATGGAGCCTGTGGTTGATTAACTTAATCACTAAGGTTGATATATAACCCCTTTCCACATTAACTTTCGTAATTCTGTATACGCATTTCGACAACTAAGTTGTCATCATCAGCAGATAATTGCAAAGTGTCGCACCTGGTAAACCACGGCGAAAAATACCTGTACGAAAACAAACTTCGTACGCGATCTGTACCGTTGAGAACCAAAATGTACCTGAAAAGGGATTTTATATATATATATATAATATAAAATAGGAAGATATTAGGTAATATCTTAATATCAAACAAATTCTTTATGTAGATCACCTTTCTTTGGTGGGAAAAGTAGTTATAATTCTTATTAGACCTATGTTAATCAGAAGGTCCTCAATTTGATGTCCGGACCGCCTCGAACAATGACATTTTTTAACTCCATCCAATGTTGTAAAATAGATATCTGGAGGTAAGTCTGGTGTAATAATGGGTGGTCAATATTGATACCACGTTTTTAGGTAGTTCGTTTGTTAGTTTGAATCTTTACACATCATTTAGAAATCACATCTTCTCGATTATTGGAGTGACACGCCTATTGTCCAAGTTTCCTCCTCATTCGTATCGAAAATCTTCAAGTTCTTTGTTGTTATTGATGTTAACCAAAATGTAATTTCAATTTGAACACCGAGAATGGAAGTTAGAAAATTATGTTAGTTAGAAGGTCCCCAATTTAATTCCCTTACTCCCTCGAGCAATGACATTTTTTAGCCCCATCTATACTTTGAGTGTTGTAAAATGAATATCTGGAGGTAAGTCTGGTGTAATAATAGGTGGTAGATATTGATACCACGTCTTTAGGCAGCTCGTTTTGTTAGTTCGAATCTTACACATCATTTCTACTTCTGTGGGTTCTATGCATTTAAAAACCATATCTTCTCCATTATTGGAGTGACACATCTATTGTCCAAGTTTCCTCCTCATTCGCAGCGAAAATTTTCAGGTTCTTTGTTGTCATTGATGTTAACCAAAATGTAATTTCAATTTGAACATCGAGAAAGGAACTTAGAAAATTATATTAGTTAGAAGGTTCTGAATTTAATTGCCTTACCGCCTCGAGCAATGACATTTTTTAGCCCCATCTCCGCTTTGAGTGTTGTAAAATGGATATCTGGAGGTAAGTCTGGTGTAATAATAGGTGGTCGATATTGATACCACGTCTTTAGGCAGCTCGTTTTTGTTAGTTCGAATCCTTACACATTATTTCCGCTTCTGTGGGTTCTATGGGACCCACACTGTTTAATTATCTGCTGATGATGACAACTTAGTTGTCAAAAGACGTATGAGAGTATGAAAGTCAATACGGAAAGGGGTTAAATATCAACTTTAAGTGATTAAGTTAGTTAACCACGGGCTCCATCAAAATTACCTTAGTCTTAAAGCACAATTTTAAAAAAGTCGAGAAACCTTTATTTGTTTTGAATAGAAGTAAATACTGTATTACATACATACATATATCAATTGAAACATGCTAAAAATTATTGAATATTGAATTATATACTTGAAAAACATTGCTAAAGACAAAAGTTCCCAAAAATAACAGAAGGAAAATTAAAAAAAAGTAATTTGGTGAACCTCAAATATGAAAAACAGTAAATTATAAAAAATTTAAAACCAAATTAACATCGCGGGAAAAAGCTGCGGACGTTCATGGTACATTTTTACCAAACTTTGGTAATGGACATGATACAAGTATTTCACGATGCTGCATTTTATTCGGAAAATATGGGCGACCTTAACGATGAGCACGTCGAGCCCTTTTGCCAGATATTTGGGAATGGGAAAACGATATTAAGGCAAATGAAATCCTATAATATTGGTAGATTACTTGGACATTAACAAGCTGTGGATATTGTTTAATAAGAAACAATGCAATATTCCGTCACGTTTCTAATTGTAAGAATTTAAAATATAAATTAATTATGTTATAAATAGAAAAGTCTTGTTACATTCTTATTGTGCCTTCTGTCCCAAATTTCGTGAACCTCACTGTACATACGTAGTAATTTAATACATTTTGTGAATATAATAACCTGTCCTACTCTCTGAATTCACTGGTTAGTTCCTCCCTAGGAGTAGTAAAGGATTATAAGCTTTAAGTTGTCTTTAAGGTAAGCAATACGAACTTGCGGTGGTACGACTTACACTAGGGTCTAGTGTAAAAAGAGGGTAACAATGTTTTTATTCAAATCCAAACAAAATTGCAGTTAACTTGATCATCTACATTTTCTTAAAATAAATGTTTTTATGTTTTCCATAAGAAGAGTAGTATACGTCACTTGATGGCAAAATCAAAAGTTGTCAAAATTTGTTGGCCAGTGTTGTTAGAGTTTGCTACAATGTATCAGGTGTACCGGAAAGTCATTACCGGTTTTTCTAACAGATATTGCTGGACTTAAGTATGCAATGTTATGATCTGACACATGTCATTTATTCTACTGACATCAAGCTTCAAAACCATACACGTTATACTTTGCGAGTTTCGTTACTGAAAAAGTGCATTTGTGGTACGCTTTACTTTTCTGATTCAATTAAAAGGAAAAAACAGCTGAAAGTCACCGTTTGCTGGTAGAAACTTACGGTGAGCATGCTCCAACCATAAAACATGTGAGGCGTGGTTTCGACAGTTCAAAAGTGGTGATTTCGAACGTTCTGGTAGACAGAAAAAGTTTTAAGATACAAAACTGCAGAGACCGATTACGAGCAATAGGAAAAATCCAAAAGATGAGAAATTGTGTGCTACATCAATTGAATGACAGGCAAATGGAAAATCGAAAAATCGTCTAGGAAATGCTGCTTCAAAGGTATGATCGGAAGTCATTTCTGTATCGAGTAATGACGGGTGATGAAAAATGGATTTATTTCGAAAACCCTAAGCGCAGAAAATTGATCGCAAGCCAATGCTCTATGTTTGGTGGGACCAGAGTGGCGTGGTGTATTACGAACTGCTGAAACTTGAAACAGTCAATACTGATCGCTACTGATAACAAATTATCAATTTGAATTATGCATTAATAGAAAAACGTCCAGAATGGTCCCAAAGACATGCTAAAGTGATTTTACACCACGATAACGCGCCCTCTCATATAGCAAAACTGGTCAAGGAAGTGTTAAAGGCACTTAGATGGGACATAATATCGCACCCGCAGTACTCTCTAGACTTTGCCCCGTCCGACTATCACGACTATCAATGGGACACGCGCTTGCGGAGTGCAGAGCAGCACTTCCACAATTTCGAGGAAGAGAATGGCTTGATGATTGGTTTTGGCCATGATGTGTACAATCAAATGGCCAATACTTGTAATTGTTCCATTTTCTTGAAAATTTTGTAGTTTTTATATGAAAAAGCCAGTAATGACTTTCCGGTACACCTGGTAGTGCAACAATGAATAAACAAGATTGGTGTTAAAATCGCTTCACACTTTGGTCATTGTCTTTAAATAAATTCATTGTAAATAATGTGTAATTTACAACCTAAAAAAGCTTCGTCTGTACTTCATAACGTCATATTTTTAAAATGAATGATATATTAGTTTATTTATTCAGTTTGTGGCGATATTCATTTTATACAATACACATATCTTTATTACATAGTGTTCGAATCACATATTTTACATCTTTCATATGACTATAGTACGGACTAAATATCTATTCAGAACAAAAATTCTCTTTTATTGTTATCAATTACGATAAATGTACGCTCGGAGCAGTGAACTTCTGGGTATTGTATGTTTACAAACATAATTAATGACATAACCACATGAATGCATAAGACAACATAAAATATTACGAACACAATCCATGTTTATTTATATTAATCTTACAATAATACATACAAACATCTAAATGTAATTAAATAAGAAAGGAATGTTAAAATACGAAAGAAACCAAGAATGTTTCCTGTGGCGTTTATGAGAATTAGCAAGGACACCGGGTTAGTGTGTGACATTATTATCGCGTTCGTCTCACCTAAAATATACAACACATATGTATGCACATATATACTGTCAAATTGTGTTTGTAACGTCTCCTACTGGAACTGTTTTAGAAATGTAGAACAGTTTATACATATCGTATGTACGTCTACGTGATGTAAGGTAGAAAATTCGTATTCAGCTATTTCAGAACAACTATTTCACGTACAATGAAGACTAAATTCAGAACTCTATTTTGACGAAAAATTTATATTTTTAAAGGGTATACTCGCAAAAATTGGTATTTTTCTAAAGTTATTGTACAGTAATAAGTAGCTTGGTGATGTTTGTGAACGTTCTAAATCGATTTTAAAGTAAAAATTTGTTTCGACTTTATTTTGTAAACTATGCCAAAATGTTTTAAACGTGTAAATGGATTACCTTGGTGATATTTACTTGTCATTTTAGCTTCCGGAAGGTCCTAAATCGATTTTATGTATGTAGTAAAAAATGTTCTTTATGTCGGACTTTTATTTAAAAACTAATTCATTTGTAGAAAATATTATTTTACGTATCGTGAAGGCTAAATTCCACACTCGAAAATTTATGTTAAAATGCGAACTTTTAAACGTGTAAATGGATTACCTCTGAATCTGTCTTGAAGACTTCCGCCATCGTTGGATATGGTTACTTGTCATTTTAGCTTCCGGATTGAAACAGTTGCTGTACAATAAGAACAGCAGTAACAGCGGTTAAGAGGGCGTATATATGTAGCGAAGATTAAAACCACTGTAGGCAGTGGTTTTAATCTGGAAGTCAAGATGAAGGATTACCTTCAGCTTGGACGATTTTACTATAAAAAGTAATTCGTTTGTATTCTACTAGTTCAGAAATGTTATTCTACGTATTGTGAAGGCTAAATTCAAAACTTTTTATTAAAACGAAAGTCATTTTCGAAAGTTATTGCACATTGATGAATGCTCGTGTGTTGATCCTTAAAACAATTGTCAAATCAAAATTCACCTAATCCATCTCGCTCAATCCCGAGAGAATGAGAAATTTAAAAAATCATGTCAAAATGTGAACTTTTAAACATGTACATGGATTAATCTTGCTCGTAGGCTTCCACGGTCGTTGTCCATACTTTCTTCATCTAAGCTTCCGGGCTGGACCTTCGTCTTCGATAATTCTGGTAAGCAGTCGCAGCAGTTAAGCCTTGAATATGTCCCATACTGGTGGTGACGAAACGTCGGTACCATAATTATGGAAGACACGGTTTCAGTCTGGAAGCCAAGATGAAGAAAGTACGTATATGTACATAGTTTATTTCTAAAGTTTGAATAATTTTGCTACAAAAAGTGGTTCATATTCTGGTAGTTCGGGACTACTATTTTACATAATATGATGCAAAATTTTAAATTTCCTATTTCGACGAAAATCTCAATTTTCTAAATTTGCAAAACACTGGCGTTTTGCAAAAGTTGTTTCACATTGACGAGTGTTTGAATGTTGAATATTTCGAAGATTCTAAAAACGACTTTGAAGTCAAAATTTTCTTAACTCTTCTGACTTAATCTTAAAAGGATAAGAAACCTAAAAAATCATACCGAAATGTGGACCTTTGAATGTATGTAAATGGATTTTCTTTAAAGGTTAAATGATAAAAGTTAGTGAGTTTGTTTTGTGTTTGAAACTACTGTTTTACGTACTGTAAAGACTAAATTTAAAACTTTTTATTTTGACGAAAATCACAAATTTTTAAAAATTCGCAAAAATTAAAATTTTTCTAATTCCACATTGACGAATGCTCCTAGAAGGTTCTAAAAACGACTTCTAAATCGAAATTTCTCTAATTATTCTGGCCTAGTTCCAAGACAACAAGAAACTTGAAAAATCATGCCAAAATGTGAACTTTTAAAAATGTACATAGATTATTTCTAAAATTTGAATAATTTTACTGTAAAAAGTAGTGGGATTCTATTCTATTAGTTCAGAAATTTAAAAAATTTACTTCACGTGAAGGCCAACTTTTAAATTTTTTTATTTGACGAAAATCGCAGCTTTTTCGAAACCTCAAACAACTGACATTTTACGAAAGTTATTGCTTATTGACTTGTTCTAGTATGTTGACCATTTCCAGAGTTCTAAAACCAGCAATCAAGTCGAAATTTGCTTAACTCTTCTGCCTTCCCGTTAAGTGAATAAAAATTTAAAAAATCATGCCAAATGTAGAATTTTGAACGTGTAAATAAATTACTTCAGAAGATTAAATGATAAAACATAGAGAATTTGTATTCTCTTAGCTCGGAACTACTGTCTCTAGTATTGCGAAGACTAAATTCAAATCTTTTTGCTTTGACGAAAATCTCAAATTTTTTAAAAATTCCCACAAATTGGTACTTTCCCAAAGTTACTGCATATTGATGAATGCTAGTGTATTCACATTTTCGATAGTCTTAAAACGATTTTTAAGTCAACATTTATCTAACTCTTCTGGCTTAATATTGAAAAATTGAAAAAAACTTGAAAAAGCTTGTCGAAATGTGATATCTTGAACGTGTAAATTAATTATCTTTAAAGGTTGAATTATGAAAAGTAATGAGTTTATGCTATCTGCTTCTGGGTTTCCGGGCTGGAACCGCGTCACTAGTATATCTGCCGACGTTTCGTACCCATTTGTATGGGACATCTTCAGGGCTGGTGTAAGTCGATGGGGGACGCGTTTATATATGGATAATGGGTCATGGGTCAATGGAGCGTTACGGTTGCGGTTGGGTAGATCCATTGACCCATGACCCATTATCCATATATAAACGCGTCCCCCATCGACTTACACCAGTTTCAGTGCAGTAGTTCAGCCCTGAAGATGTCCCATACAAATGGGTACGAAACGTCGGCAGATATACTAGTGACGCGGTTCCAGCCCGGAAACCCAGAAGCAGATAGCATGGACCACGACCGCGGAAGTCTACGTACCAAATTAATGAGTTTATATTCTGCTGGTTCAGAACTATTGTTTTATATACTACGAAGGCCAACTACAAAACTTTCTATTTGGACGAAAAGCTCAATCTTTTTCAAAATTGCAAAAACCAACATTCTGCTAAAGTTATTGGTATTGAGGAATGCTCGTATGTTGACTCTTTTGAAGGTCATAGAAACAACTTTAAGTGAAAATTTATCTAACCCTTCTGACTCAATACTGAGAGAATAAGAAACTTGCACAATCATAGCAAAATGTGAACTTTTGGATGTGTAAATGGATTATATCTGAAGGTCAAATGGTAAATAGCAGTGAGTTTGTATGCTACAGCTTTAATACTACTGTTTTACGTAGAGCGAAGGGTAAATTCAAAACCATTTATTTTGGCAAAATTTCTTTCCAAAAAGTTGGAACTTTTCAAAAGCTATTATAAATTAACAATCAAATCACATTTTCGTATTAAAAACGATTTTTAAAATACGCAAATAAGAACTTCTAAAGAACGCGTCTTAATTGTATCAGAATATGTGCACACGTAGATACGGACAAACTGTATATGTGTGTTTATCAACCTACTCTTGTGCAATTTCTATTTATAACGTAACGGGGTTCATTAATGGCGCACAATAGCCTATACTGAATATAAAAATGACTTCAGTCGTTTAAAATTATTATTATTATTCGCACTTATGTAGGTATGTATACAAATTATGGTGTTAAATTATGAGGGGGAAGTTAAAAAAATAGATATTTTATAGATTGTTATTGAGTAGTTGGAAGAAATGTGTTGTTTGTTGAATTTTTTGATATTTACTTTGTCAAAGCTACGTAGTTTTAACCTTGAAAGTTTGAATATCTCAGCGCAACAATTTTTCCTTGTGTATTATACATATGTATGTAGGACAAACAATAATAAATGATTTATTCACAACTGTGAAAACAAAATATATGAGATATAATCTGACGTAATGATGAGAAGTAAAGAGTGTTTTAAATTGGGCGGTTTTTTTAAGAATAAATAAAATATAGGTGGCGCACTGAATTTGTCTGAGTATGTGGGCATTTAAAAAGTGTGATGTATGACATTTATAAAAATGGCTTCGTACACGGTACAACAACGCGTTCAAATTGTTGAATTATTTTATGAAAATCAGCGTTCTGTGAAAAGAGTTTTTAGAAAATTACGTGAATTTTATGGTTTACATAATCGTCCATCTGAAAGCACCATTGGTCGACTTATTAAAAAATTTCAAGAGACCGGTTCCGTGGAAGATCGAAAAGGCGAAAAATACAGTCGTAGTGGTCGTTCACAAGAAAATATTGGTTTGCTTCGTGAAAGTGTTACTGAAGATCCTGAAATGTCCATTAGACGACGTTCACAACTTGGACTTAGTGGATTAGCAACATGGCGTATTTTACACAAGAATTTTGCTCTGAAGGCATATAAGGTTCAAATAACGCAGTAACTGAAGCCAGTAGATCATTTAAAATGTCGTTCATTTGTCAATTTCATCAATGAACAACCAGCTGATTTTTCTCAAAAAATAATGTTTTCCAATGAGGCACATTTTGAACTTGTTAATGTTAATAAACAAAATTGCCATATCTGGGGTAAGGAAAATCCACGAATTATTCATGAGAAACCTATGCATCCTAAACGAGTTACTGTTTGGTGTGCATTATCGTCAGGTGGTGTAGTTGCACCTTACTTCTTTGAAAATGCTGTAACTGTCAATGGTAATCGATATCGTCGGATGATAACCGAATTTTTGTGGCCTAAATTAATGAATATTGATCTAGAGGATATGTGGTTTCAACAGGATGGCGCTACACCTCACTTTGCACACGAATCAATTGATTTATTGAGAGAAAAATTTCCTGGACGTGTAATCTCAAGAAACGGTGATGTTAATTGGCCACAAAGATAATGTGATTTGACACCGTCAGACTATTTTTTTTGGGGTTATGTGAAAAGTCAGGTTTATAAAAACAATCCATAATCAATTCCTGCTTTGAAAGATGAAATTATTCGTGTCGTTGTTGAGATGGATCCTCAAATATGTCAGAATGTCATTGAAAATTTTAACAAAAGAGTGGACGTCTGTGGAGCTGCAAGAGGAGGCCATTTGGCAGATATTATTTTTCGCATATAAATGTCATAACTGATACTTTTATTACCAATAAAAAGTTTTTGAAAGTAAATGCAAATTATGTGTTTTATTTATTCTTTAAAAAAACCACGAAATTTGAAACACCCTTTATATAGAATCTATCTACAGCAAAAGAACTCGTTTTATATCATCTTATTGATTATTCAGGACTTTCTTTCGATTATGCAACATACATTTGAAATTCAATGTTTTCCTCAATAGCATACTCGTTTGACCTTTTTAGTGTCCAAAAATTTCGTCACAACAATAACCTTGTGCAGAATTCCACTTGCTAATAGGCTAAAGTTATTTTCTGGTGATCTTTTTCATTAACTGAGGCAAAACTTCTTTAGAATAAAAGGCTATCTTCATTGTGAATTATTTTAAACGAACACAAAATTTAATCCTATATTTTGTTTTTTATTTCTGTCTTAATTTTCAGAAGTGTAGTAACATTGTCACATGCACTATGAAACTTAAATAAATAATTTGTGATAATCGTCATTTTGAAAAATGAAAGAAGTTTACGCGAATAATGTTTTTGCCTTTTTAGTATGATATTTTGTAACTCATCGCATAGAACCAATAACAAAATAAGCTTTATTTTTCAATATAATGTGCCTACTTTATTATACATTTGTTCAAAAGCTCGAGAAATTTGCGATTAACACTAGAAAAAATTATTTTAACTACATTGCCTTCATAACTTCCTTGTCGGACTTGAATTTCTTATTTCCCAAAAATATTACGGATCCAAAAAGGTAACAGTTGCAGAGTGAGAAACCTTCGTTACCTATTGCATTCGAGCATTCCAAATGTTAAATTGGCAACATAGTGGAGAGAATAATGCAGCAAATTCAAAGACTGTTGAATAAAGTCTCTGAATTTAGAAAGAAGTTGACTGTACTATTCTGCGTTAACAGTCTTTCACGCGCCCAGAGTATTTACCAAAATTGAGTCTGGGATATCCTAGAATACTCTAGCTAATATTTTGATAAAATACCACTGCTATTTCGAATATATTAGATACATCAGGATGACAAGAAGTAAACTTTTCGGAAATGCTAACCGGTGATAGATTGTCTTGGTCAAACCGTATATCCTCATTATGTAAAAGACTAGGTGAAGACATCTACTTTATTAAAAGAATAAAAAGTGTTGAGACTCACTAAGCTGCTAAGCAGACAGATTTATCCCTTCCACCTGTTTATTGTGAAACATTATTAAACTCAGACTTACATATGCAGCATCTGGTATGTTTCTAACAGCGTCTCATTTAACGACATCGCGGTGAAAAAATGTTCTTATACAAAGAACTCGATCGTTCTACTTCTAGTGATTTAATCAAAAAAAGGTAAATAAAAATACACAATATTCGTATTCTGTATACGCATTTCGACAACTAAGTTGTCATCATCAGCAGATAATTAATAACGACGCATTTGGATCCGCGGTAAAAATCGAACAGAGATAAATCCGTACCAGATATTCACCATCAAAAGCCAAACATGCACTGAGTCTGGCCTCTATTTGTATATTTTTCGTTTATATAGATTTACACAGTCTATCGCAGAAAAAAATGAAACTTTTTAAACAAGTAATTCTTAGCGGCGCCATCTATTAAAAAAAGATGCGTCGGTAAGGTAGATCTTTCAATAATGTTATGTCAGAGAAATTGCGCATACAGTAACGGTGTGTATTTGGCATTGGTCCAAAATTGAATTTTGAACAAAGAGCAAATATCAAGCTCTGTTTTAATCTCGGTAAATCGTTTACTCAAACGTTTAATTTGACAAGACAAGTGTATGGTGATGCGTATTTATATCATACGAGTATGCATGAGTGGTACAAACGATTTAAAGACGATCCTACGGACATAAATGACGAAGAATATCCTGTTGCAAACAAATCTGTGGATATGGGAAGTAACATAAAACTTATGCGTGAATTTACCAGACATCCTCATTGCGATACGTAGGAGCGGACCTAAACATTTCCGAAGATTCAATTCATCGTATTCTGACATAGCATTTGGGAATGAAAAAGATTTGTGCAAGGTTTGTACCACACAAGCTGACTGAATTCAATATTATACAGACTTGACTAAACACCCAAAGAAGGGTGAAAACTTCAGGCATTCTATTGGAACTGGCAATGGGACGTGGTGTCTTCAATCAATATGATCCAGAAATCAAGCATCAAAGCTCTGAATAGAAGCATCCGAGCGAAGAAAGACCGAAAAAAGCCGTTTGGTGCGGTCAAAAGTGAAGAAATTTTTGATTTGTTTTAATGATTTGAAAGGCATAGTGCACAAAGAGTTTTGACCAACTAGTCAAACAGTCAATGTTGCTATTATCTTGGTGTTATGAAGCGTCTTTTGGCGCGTAGTCGTCGTGTGCGCCCTCAATATCGTGAAAATAGTAGCTGGCGTTTGTTACATGATAATGCATCATCTTATCGCTCAACGCTTATTACTGATTTTATTTTTAATCACTTAGGTTGATATAACTGATTTTATAACTACAAATAGCATTTTAACCATCAATCATTCACCGTATTCACTGGATTTGGCGCCTTGTAATTTCTATCTATTCCCCAAACTACATTTTCCGATGAAAGGACAGTATTATGTCGATGTCGAAACCATTAAAAAGGCGTCGACAACGATGTTAATGGACACCTCTAAAAATGAATTTAAAAACTCATTCGACATATTAATTGACAGTGCAAAACGTTGTATTAAAACCGAAGGCGACTACTTTGAATAAAATAAATGAATTTTACCAAAATAGTTTTGCGACAGATTGTGTACTAACGGCGTGTTTCTGTGTACAATTTATTTGAAAAATTTAGACTTGTACGAACAATGTTGTTTTTAAACGATTATTACGTATGCGTAGCGCCATTTTGTGGTTCGTTCTAGTAACATTTCGCTCTATCCTCGTATGTATCCCAATTTTCATGTCTTGATTCTTTTCTAAATTTCATGATTATTCATATTTTTTGTTTCATTTATTTACTATTTATTTTTTTAACGTTGGGAAATTAAAATTAGAATTTTATATTCATTTATGAACACCAATATTTGAAATACCGCATTAAGTTTCACATTCATCTACTTCATCATTAAAGAAAACTTTATAAATCGGGCGTATCCTAGTTGGCGCGAATCCTAATGCGATACATGAATCATAATAAATTATATCTTCGGAAGCGAATCGTATCCAAGAGAGCAAATATAAAAAGTAAGAACACGACAATACTAAAATGAATTAGTACGAAGTTGTAAAAATGTAATGAATTGCTATGTTCGTCACGTAAAAAACTTTTCCCTAACGTGTTCTTTCGAAAAATCCCTGCCAAAGCCTGAAAGTGCTGAATGAGACGGGTGTGAGTTAAATCGGATTAAAACTTAATAAACAGAGGTCCGACATGTTTCCGAACAGATTCCAACAAAGCATTTGTTAAGAAGTCTTTTGTTGAACGTCCCTTTTTAATGTGTTCCAGAAGAGAAAAGTTTCGCGTACTAATTGTGACAAAATAACCATGAGCGTTAATGTAGACGTCTCATGAGAAATTTTATATATATATATATATATATATATATATATATATATATATCTACCCTCACTGAAGTATAGACAGCAACTATATCAAGCAACAACAAGAAAAAAATAAAAAATATCAACGAAATTGAACAAAAATTAATATTTATTGAGTCTTTATATAATAAAAATTTGAAATTACAATTCATTAAACGTATTCCTAATATACGTATATATTATATTAATTATTTTCATCGAAGAAACCACCGTTCGTGGCGCTTACAGCTTTTATTATTCGGGGCATTCTTTCTATTAATTTTCTTGTTACATCTGGTGTAATATCATTCCATTCTTTTTGTAAAATATTCCAAAGTTTTTCCTTCGATGTTGGACATTCCTTTCCAACTTTTCTATCGAGTTCATCCCCTAATAATTCAATGGGGTTGAGAGGCTCTGAGGCGGCCATGTCATTACTTTCAAAATATTTTCATTTTTCTCCGCTTCAAGGTAATTTTAAAACAACGACTTGTGTTTGGGGTCATTATCATTCATAAATTAAAAATTATTACCGATTAATCGCAGGCCTAACGGTAAAACGTGATTTTCCAAAATTTCTCGGTAATTCTCCTTTATCATAATACCATCTATTTTTATCAAATCTCCCATTCCGGCTAATGAAAAACAACCCCAGACTACAACAGAACCACCTCCATGTTTCACCGTTGGAACTATGCAATCTGGCAAACATTTTTTCTCGCGTCGATCGTCTGTCGAAAATTCTTCTCTTTTGCCCGAACACTTCAAATTTCGATTCGTCACTCACCAGTACGTTCTTCTACTCATCGATTGTCCAACTACGGTGTAACCTTGCCCATTAAAGTCGTTTCTGCTTATTTCCACGTCGTAATAATGGTTTCCGTAAGGCAACGCGACCGTGTAAATTTGCTTCCATTATCGTCGTTTTACTGTACTCGCATACATTTTTTTTAGCACGGACCTGATTAAATTCGGCTGTTACTTTAGGTGCCGTTAATTTTCTATTTCTTTTGCTAATTAATTTAGTTCTTTCATCGTCAATTTTGGAAGTAGCTCTCTATGGTCCCTGCCGAATATGGTCTTTATGCCAGTTTGTTGAAACTGACGAAGAAATTCACTGATGATTTTTTCACTTTTAATGTTTCGTCAATTAATACCAATTGTTTAATAACTCTCATTTCCAAATATGGTGAAGACGTGATACCAAAGGTTACTGTATTCAATTCAAATTTTTTCACTGGGTCAGTTGGGGAATCACGCCATAAAATATGTTGATATTTCCAGTGATGAGAAGCGAGTAAAATCTGTCAATGCATTTGACATAATCCGCACAAATTGTAAATAGATGGGTTGTAAAATTTGTAATAATTTCAGATATGTCCGTTTGAAGCTTTGATCTAACTAATAATTCCCCTTTTAGAGAATTAAGTAAGGGACATTTGGCGGAAGCATTGAACACAATTCTAAGTTTTGTGGTAGAACTACTTTCCTTTATAACACAATGATGAGGAATAATATATATATAGACGAAAAACAGACCCAGAAATCACAACAGAAATGAATGCTGTTCGTCGAAAACCCATAAGTGTTTCCACAGTTAAACGGCGATTAAAAGAAGCCGGTTTTCATGGACGAATAGCAATGCAGAAGCCGCTTCTACGCAAGCAAGACAAGCAAAACCCTTTAAAGTGGGCACACGATCACCAAAATTGAAACATTGAAAACTGGAATAAAGTATTGTGGACCGATGAATTCAAATTCGCGATTTTCGGTTCACGAACACGCGTTTTCGCGAGGAGGTCTGTGGGTCAGCGTGCCTGGGAAAAATGCATACACCCTTCTGTTAAGCACGGTGGAGGTTCAGTTATCATATGGGGTTGCTTTTCTGAATCAAATGTGGACGATCTCGTAAAAATCGAAGGTATACTAAAAAAGGAACAGTATAAGCGCATATTAGAGGAAAACGCAATCCCCTCTGGAATTAAAATTTCGGGTCAGAATTTTATCTTCCAACAAGATAATGACCCGAAACACACTTCCAAACTATGCCGGGAATGTTTGCAGAAATGGGAGAATGAGAGAACCGTAAAGTTATAGCGTGGCCTTCCCAGAGTCCCTATTTAAATCCCATCGAGTTGCTGTGAGAGGAACTTGACCGAGAGCCGAGAAAATCGGCCCCCACCTCTCCTGTTAATATGTGAAAGAACCTGCAAGAGGCACGGAGTAAAATAAAACCTGAGACATTACGAAAATTAATACAAAGAATGCCTCGATTGTGTGCTGCAATGATTAAAAATAAAGGAGGGCATATAAACGAATCTAAAATTTAGATGAATATATTATACAATTTATTTTAGAAGTCAAAATATATATCTCTCATATATGTCAATAATGAAAAGATATTAGTATTTCAATTTTAAATGCGAGTGACCAAATACTTTGAGCGACAGTGTATGTATATGTATTTCGATAATGACAAAAACTAATACTATATACTACAAAGTTAACAGATGTGCATTAAAAAACGACATCAAAAAAAGAAACCGATGCAAGTATAAGTTTATAATCTACGTAAATCTATTAAACTATTACAAATACTTAACTAATATATTATATTAATAAGAATTCTAAACAGTAATAGTTACTAATTAAATAAAGAAATAAGTAAATGTTCATATGGAAAAAAATTAAAGAAAAGAAAAAACTGGCGATAAAAGAACTTCAATTTTAACAATAAAAATATAGAAATGAAGGATTCAGTTAAAAACCGACTACGAAGGACCAAAAAAATATTTAAAGCGGTGTAACAATATTTAAACGAAGATTTGCTTACCAAGCTTGCGGTTCTTCTTAAATGCGATGTCACCCATAAATGTGTCACTCACGCGCGAGATTCTTTTTGACACTATCGAGACACCATACGGTTTGGTGATAAGCAAATAAAACATCAACAAAAAAATAAAACAAAAAATTAAACTAATAACTGAATCCAACAGTTTCGGTATTTTAAAGGATGAAAGGAATAGGTATGAAACGTATCTCTTTTTATTTAAGAAAATTATTTTTCAAATTTTGTAAAGTAGGCTATACATTGACAGTAATTGATAGTAAGGTACTTTTGGGACAAATTAAAATCTATTAAGATCTCATAATTTCGTTGTAACACATTTTTGATTCTATAAAAAAGACTTTCAATGTTTTATCGCTTAAAGATGACCAAAAGTAATTTTATAACACGTTGTCGTTGATTTCACTGCAGAGAAATTTTAAATTGATTTATTTTAGATAAAAATTAATGCAGCTGAACAGTCTGTATATTAGCGCACATCGAAATCCCAATTCAGTCTTAAAAAATGTTCAAGTTTTCAGATTAAGCAGTAAAAAAGAAAAGAGACTTGGTCACAATTCTTCTAAATAGTGTTTCAAATTGTGCGGTTTTTTAAGAATAAATAAAATATAGGTGGCGCACTGAATTTGTCTGGGTATGTGGGTATTTAAAAAGTGTAATGTATGGCATTTATAAAAATGGCTTCGTAGACGGTACAACAACGCGTTCAAATTGTTGAATTATTTTGTGAAAATCAGCGTTCTGTGAAAAGGGTTTTTAGAAAATTACGTGAATTTTATGGTTTACATAATCGTCCATCTGAAAGCACTATTGGTCGATTTATTCAAAAATTTCAAGAGACCGGTTCCGTGGAAGATAAAAAAAGTGAAAAATATAATCGTAGTGGCCGTTCAAAAGAAAATATCGGTTTGGTTTATGAAAGTGTTGCTGAAGATCCTGAAATGTCCATTAGACGACGTTCACAACTTGGACTTAGTTAATCAACAATATGGCGTTTTTTATACAAGGATTTAGCTCTGAAGGCATATAAGGTTCAAATAACACAGGAACTGAGGCCATTAGATCATTTAAAACGTCGTTCATTTGTCAATTTCATCAAAGAACAACCAGCTGATTTTTCTCCAAAAATAATGTTTTCCGATCTGGCACATTTTGAACTTGGTGGTAAGGAAAATCCACGAATTATTCATGAGAAACCTATGAATCCGGAACGAGTTACTGTTTTATGTGCATTATGGTCAGGTGGTGTAGATGGACCTTACTTCTTTGAAAATGCTGCTGGTGAAGCTGTAACTGTCAATGGTGATCAATATCGTCGGATGATAACCGAATTTTTGTGGCCTGAATTAATGAATATTGATCTAGAGGATATGTGGTTTCAACAGGATGACGCCACACCTCACTTTACACACGAATCAATAGATTTATTGACAGAAAAATTTCCTGTACGCGTAATCTCAAGAACCAGTGATGTTAATTGGCCACCAAGATCATGTGATTTGACACCGTCAGACTATTTTTTTTGGGGTTATGCGAAAAGTCAGGTTTATAAAATCAATCCACAATCAACTCCTGCTTTGAAGGATGAAATTATTAGTGGCATTGATGAAATAGAGCCTCAATTATGTCAAAATGTCATTAAAAATTTTAACAAAAGATTGGACGTCTGCGGAGCTGCAAGAGGAGGCCATTTGGCAGATATTATTTTTCGCATATAAATGTCATAACTGATACTTCAATTACCAATAAAAGGTTTTTGAAAGTGCATTCAAATTATGCGTTTTATTTATTCTTAAAAAAAACCGCGAAATTTGAAACACCGTTATTTACAAACTTAGTTTTGGATTGCATACTTTAATCCGTGAAACTTATCGGTATGAGACGTATGCTGTTTAAGAAGATTGTTTTTTGTATATCTGTCATTAAAAATGACACTTTTAATGGATGTTAAGGGTATTAAAAGATGACGTTTACAACGTAGCGTGTTAAAAATATTTTCAACACCATCTTTTTTGACCAAACAACAGATCTTCCAAGTTTTATTATGACCAGTATAAAATTTTATATTATTATCATTTATTAACATTAATATTAGTAGCACAATTAGAACAATTGCTGATATTAATACCTTGCGATTTTAGAAAACCTTGTAGTACATTAGATCTAGCTGAGTTGCCAATTTCATCAGTATTCATTAGCAGTCCATTCTTTAAGTGAAGTGAAAAATGCTATTGTAACTCTAGAGCAAAGCTATTGGGATAATTCTTCCAACAATAGCCGTTTTATGAATAACAGATTGATCGATGTAACCTTTAACTATTATTGTAGACTTCCATCCCCCATGCTTCTTTATTTCCGTTATAACTATTTGCTCCTGAATTTGCTAGCAAAGACGCTGGAAGACCTTCTAAAACAATGGCCTGTTCATTCCTTTGGTTCTGGGAGGTCCAAAAGCTCAGCAATGATGAAGGGCATTTTCCAAAATGTAATTATACCAACTGGGTTGGTAGTGAATTTATAATTTGAGTACTTCAGAAAAAAAACTTCGATGATTAATATTTAAAGGGCGTAATGCAGCGTAATTTACTTTGTATTTTCTAATAATACAAAAATAACGGCTTATTTTCGTTTTAGTATTTGGAATTGAACAGTCAATGATTTATTTATTAATTCAATGTCTTCTATTAATAAATTGAACAGATCTTCACTCCGGCAGGCTCCACATAGCAACTTTTACCACCAGGTATATTCATCTGGCGCCACATTTATAAACATCTGGATTTGTTCAAACGTAAGGGTTTTTGATTTTTTTGGGAACATAACCTTCATTTTTCCGCTTTAAGAATGCTATTACTTTGAAATGTTTGCTTACATCAACACCATTTTTAACGAGCGCATTCGACTTTATCATCCAAAACATACTCCACAAAGTTGACGACTTCCATATTTTTGATTTCTCTTCAAGATATTCTAAAAAGATGGGTTCACTGAGTTTTCCTTCAACGTTATTCATCCTACACCAGTTGAGAAAATTAGAATATGCAAGATCGTACTGCTGAGCCGATTTTTTCGGTAGTAATTCAAATGGAGCTCTTTTTGCAGCTTTTTTCAATATTGTCAGGAAGACACAAATCATGACTATTATTATTCTTCATTACACGAGATAAACATTAAACACCACACACAATATTGTTTATTGGTAACTAAAGTGATTCGGTGTTACTTCATACTAAATGCGATAATAATTGTCAAATTTATCTTTTTTATTATTAATATAGGACAGTTATACACAAAATTTTGTATAATATTTGTGTTAAAAATAAGTTTTGTTTTGTTCTTGAAACTGCTTCACTCACTTCACTCGTTACCCAAACTTCTTTACTCGCAAAATAAAACGGTTCGAGAGTGGTCCCATAAGTACCCGGCCTGACCTAGAGATGGCGGTAATTGTTTGAAAAATATCACTGCATTAGAAAATACATAATCTATAAAGCATATGTTTCACGTTTGAAGACGCCACGTTGTTTAGTATTTGTTTGGAAGCCATCAATAGTGAACTTTTTTAGTGAATTTGTAAAAATGGAGAAAATTGGTCATCGTTACATGACACAATATTTTCATTTAAAAGGCCTAAGCACAACCGATATAAAAGTTAAACTGGATTCTACTCTGGATGAGTCTGCTCTTTCGTTTACAACAATGATATATCGGGTAACAGAAGTTAAACGACTCCGTACGAGCTGCCAAGATGAGCATCGCAGTGGTCGACTAAATGGGGTGACGACTCCAGAAATGGTGAAGAAAATCCACAAAGCGCTACTGGATGATCCTCGACTGAAAGTGTGCGAGCTAGCAGACATAGTAGGCATTTCCAAAAGTGCAGTACACCGCATATTATCTGAAAATTTGGACATGAGAAAGCTGTGTGCAAGATGGGCGCCGCGTTTGCTCACATTTGAGCAAAAACAGTGTCGTGAACATGTTTCAATTGGGTGTTTAGCGAAGTTTCACAGCAACAAATCAGACTTTTTATGCCGTTTCATAACCGTGGATGAACCATTGGTCCATCACTTCATACCCGAGACAAAAGAACAATCAAAACAATAGACTCAAAAGACTCCAAAGATTGCGAAGACCGTTTCTTATGCAGGCAAAGTCATGGAATCGGTTTTTTTGGGATACGCGTCGAATAATTTTCATCGACTATCTTGAAAAGGAAAACTATCATATTATGCGAACAATTGCAACATTTGAGCGGAGAAATCAAGCAGAAGCGGCCGCATTTGGCTAAGAAGAAAGTGTTTTTTCATCAAGAAAATGTACCAGCTGACAAATCCGTTATTGCAATTTCCAAAATTAATGAATTAAATTTTGAATTGCTACCTCATGCACCCTAGTCGCCAGATTTAGCCCCCTCGGATTATTTTCTGTTCCCAAACTTGAAAAAATGGCTCAGTGGTCAAAGATTTTCCAACGATGAAGAAGTGATGTCGGCAGTTAATGACTATTTTGAGGAGCAAGACAGTTCTTATTATAAAAAGTGTATCGAACTTACTGAACATCGCTGGGAAAAGTGTATAGAGCTGAAAGGGGATTATATTGAAAAAAAAATATATTTTCTTCCTCTGGGCTTTCGGACTGGAACTGCGTCACTAGTATAACTGCCGAGTTTTCGTACCCACTCGTATAGGACATCTTCAGGGCTCAACTACTGCAACTCTCTGTCACACTGGAACTGAACGTCGGCAGTTATACCAGTGACGTGGTTCCAGCCCGGAAGCCCAGAAGAAGTCTACGTACCAGATTAATAAATATATTTCTTTTCAAAATGTTTGTTTTCTTTGTTGGGTCGGGTACTTCTGGGACCAGCCTCGTACTTTTAACACTTTTATCATAAACAGTTATTTCAATTTGCTAAAACAGCCTGTACATTGACAGTAATTGATAATAAGGTATTTTTGGGACAAATAAGAATCTATTATAACTTCGTAATTTCAATGTAACACATTTTTAATTCTATAAAAAAAGCCTTTCAATATTAAATCGTTTAAAGATAATCAAAAGTCATTGTATAATACGATATCCTTGATCTCTCTCTCTCTCTCTGTGGAGAATTTTGAATTTGATTTATTTTTGATAAAAATTAATACAACTAAACAACCTGTATATTGGCAAGCATCGGAACCCTGATTCATTCCTAAAAAATGCTAAAGCTTTCCGATTTAGCAGTAAAAAGGAAAAGAGACTTCGTCACGATTCTTCTAAATATTTACGAATTTAGTTTTGGATTGCGTATTTTTTCCAACCAGACGAGCGGCGATGTTCGAGAAAAGCCCGAAACTATTTTAATAGCTCGCCTAAACACATTTAGAGCTTGCTTTTCGTCTAACATCGAATAAACGCGCTTACCAATAAATCTAAAGTGTATAATATAAACGCTCAATCAATGTATCCTTATTCTCGCTAGGCATTATAAATATATACACACATACGTTTACATAATTTTTTTTCTACTGCTTCCAGACCGTAACAAGTGTTGTACAAATGGAACTGCTAGCGTGCGTGGAAGAGCGAGAAATTTAGTTTGGGACTGCTGTGTGTCGGGGTTAAAAGAAATGCTCGAAGATTGGAGGAAGACAACGCTCGGGCAGTACAAACGCAAGTACTGTGTTCGGCTACACGAGAGCTTTATTAGAAAAGAGCGGAGTCGAAACATGATAATGAAAAGCGGTACATTGTGTGTGTGTGTATACTCGAACAAATTCACAAGTAATCGTTTATCTTTTTTCTTTAGTCTATAACAAAATTATCGTTAAAAAGATAACGCGTAATCTATAGATTATCTAATTCGACCCTTGAATTTTATTTATACGTACTATTTTGTTATCGTTTCCAGTATTTATTAAAAATTACGTGCATCGTGTGTTCGAATATTATGATATCGTTCGCAAAGAAACGCAACTCCAACGACAATAAAGGGATTTAAATTTCGTGGAAAAAGTAAATTCAAAGTGAACTATTTTGATCGATGATTTGTGTTGTAACTAAAGTGTACCGATTATTTGGCTCTGAACCAATTAACTCTTGGACCAGTTAGCGATGACAACGCGTGAAGTTGTTTTGGATGGTGGTTCACCCTGGGGTTTCCGCATGCACGGGGGTGTCGACGTACAACAACTGCTGAGAATATCCAGGGTAAGTGCGAATAATTTTATTACTTTATTATTCGCGGACGTGTCATTAGCACGCGTTGAAAAAATTTTCGACGGGTGTTTTTTTTTTACTACATAAAAATATGCGAATATTTTCTATTTATAAAATTTGGCAGCGGTTTAATATCTGAAAGTGTATCCCTGAGTGTATATCGCCGGTTGTTGCCATTCATGTTTTATTTTTCCTACATTTACAATACATAAATTCATATTAAAGTAAGTTTTACGAAATACTGCAAGAAAAAGTAAAAGTGTTGCGCGTGTTTTAATATTCGTAAGGTACTAAAAACGCTGTGAGAAAAATCGGTTATATCCAATAAATTAATTAGCAACTGTTGTTGTTTTTGACGGTTGAATTAGTGTTGCCAAAGTATCCGCTTTTTTGGATAGTTCACAAAAACAAAGGTAAGCATTTCAATGGAACAAGCTATTATTTTTAACACTGTTTAATGTCAATGTCGTACTAGGTTAGGTGTAAGTTTCGTTGAAAGACATTCGTACTTGAATTTCTAAGAATATCAGAATTAGAACGCTTTATTGGAAATATTAAATCACTGGATATATTAAAATTAAACTTAAATTTATAATATACCGTGCAAAAGATAGAGTTTAAAGTATTTTTAAATTACGTCTAAATGTGTGTATGGACTTATTGCTATATAGGGTGGCTTTTTAAAAAGTTTTCGCTAGTATTTGAGTTTTTTGTTATGTTCATTATTATTATTATGCGTAGATTTCTCGAACTTTCTCAGCCTATCGCTGGGAAATATTTTAGTCAACCCGTCACATATATCTATGGGTTTCAGTTCGGACCGCACACGGCTGATACTGTACTGTTCCAATATTCGTCACAAAACGGTATTTACTGTACGTTTTACAACGTTACAACGAACTTTCTCAGCCTATCGCTGGGAAATATTTTAGTCAACCCGTCACATATATCTATGGGTTTCAGTTCGGACTGTACACGGCTGATACTGTACTGTTCCAATAGTCGTCACAAAACGGTATTTACTGTACGTTTTACAACGTTTCGTATGCCCATTTAGAGGTTGTTATCATAACTGCGATTGTGTTGATCAAATGATGAATATTGGCCAGTTTATAAGATCTATTGTTGGTAATTTTTTAATAGAGACTATGGTTGATTAAATTAATCAATTAGTATATTCTACTTACTAGGTTGTCTAAAAATAATAAATAAAAGAATATTAAAGAAAATTAAAGAAAAAGAAATCAGTGACACTTTACCTTCCTTAGATAACCTAGTAATTAGAAATAGTCATAAAATAGAAATTGATAATTCCCGAAAAGAAATGTTAATAGATCTATCACGGCGGGTTCAAATCTCAGCATGCAAAAAAAGATGGCTTCTTTCAGTTTTCTTATCAATCGTTTGCTTAGCTTCCCACTAACAAAAGTGAGATACGAAAAAGAATTTTATTAAGAACATTGCAAGATGTAATTGTTTTGATTCGGAAATAATCAATGGATTGATTAGGATGGCTAGCATAAAAAAGACAATCCTGGATATTACATATCTGTCACCTCAAAACTATCCAGACAGGCAATTTATCCGGTCTCATACAAAGTCGAGGTCAATAAGAAATCGGGGATTTGGAAATTGAATGTCCAGATTTCAATAAACAATACATATGTAGGTCAGACAAAACGATTGATAGAAACCCGGCGTAAAGAAGCAAACCCTATGCTAGAAAAAAATCATAATGTAATAGCGGATTGTTTACATTTCGTTAAGAATGTATATAATTACTGCGAATTGGATACCTTTGAAAGAATATATATTTCTAAAAACAGAAACCATGTATTAAACGCCCATAGAGGTTCCATCCTTTACTCATATCTTTTTCGGTTCACAGAAAAGTAATATACGACCTACGAAAAGGTTCGTATATGTAAGTAGGCACCTTAAGATAAGTGTTTGTTTTAACTTAATACAATCGACGATGTAAGTCTGGTGCGGACTTAGCGTTTCTGTGCGGATTTTGCCGCGGTTCCAAGTGCGACACTGTGGTTAATCATTTGCTGATGATAGCAACATAGTTGTCACATGCATAGACTACTGAAATTATTGCAGAACGAGGTTATATTAATTTTAATTTATTATGGTCTATTGTGGATTGAAAAATTTTCTGACTATTCCTATCCTTACAACGACTGTTTGTTGCATGTTTGTGTGTGTATGTGGATTTATTTCTAGATTTTGTATGTGATGGAGAAATCGTTTCATAACAATCAATACTATCGTTACTGCTTTTTGGTTCCCAAGCTCTTTTAGTTCGATTTTAAGTGGTCTATATTTTACTATTTTCTCTCGTTCTTTTGTCCTGTACATGTACAGTTCGTAATCGTTATTTACAAGGATACTATTTTTTTTGTCGCACATTTTTAACATTGATAGGCTCGTGTGCCTTAATTGACAATACACATTCCCGTGCTAGGATTGTTGATTCAGAATTAACCATAGAATCGTCTTACCTGACAATTATTCATCAATTTCTAACCACCGTATAGAATAAGTGTGTAATTATTAAGTATATTTATATTCGGGCATTCGATTCAATTGTAGCTCGTTCACAATGTTGACTATAATTCATTCACAGTAAAAGTGTAGTCAGGCCCACATATCTCATACAAAGTTGAAGCCTTGTTTTTGAAATTAAGTTCTCAATTTTCTGTTGAGCTGAACATATCCTCCTCATACATCACACAACAAAAAAGACATAAATACGAGGATTGTTTTTCAAATAAGGTCCGTTTGTGATGCAGTGCGCATGCTTGTCTACTCCTAGCGTACCTTGCAGGCGTTTAGACGCCATTTGCAGCCGTATTGTCTGTCTGTGTGCTGAACTGTTTATTCATCCGCTCACTGTGAGACAGGATCTATAATTCGATTCTTGAGAAACCTAGAAATAAACTTAGCAGCAGCAGAAATTCACCGTCAGATTTGTGAAATGTACGGTGATAATGTTATGAGCAATAGTAATGTCCGAATGTGGGTGAGAATATTCAAGGACAGGTGGGTTAATGTGCATGATTAGAAGAAGGTTGACCTTCTCTGATTCCTGAAGGTTTGGCTCGCAATGTGTGCAAAAAAATTCGGTACTTACGATTGATGATTTCAAAGTTATCAATTGATTTCCCACAGGTTTCAAGGTCAGTTTTGTACACTATTGTTTCGGAGAAAATGAAGTATCGAAAATTGTGTTGTCAGTTCCAAGACTGCTTTCTGGCTATCACAAAACAAAAAGTATTGGACTATGCTTTATCATTTTTGACTCGATACGATCAGTAAGAAAATTAAATTTTGGACCATGTCGTTACAGAAAACGAGACTTGGGTGTCCTATATGACTACTGAACCTAAGCAATAATCAATGGAATAGCGACACACATCGTCACCTACCAGAATGAAAGCCAAATAGACAATTTCAGCACGTTTTTTGGAACAGGAAAGGGGTTTTGTTGGAGGATTTTATGGCGAGAGGAACAATAGTCAATTCTGATGCGTATTGTGTGAGCTTGAGAAAACTCCAGCGTGCCACATAAAACGAACAGCGTGGCCTACTATCCTCCAGTGTGTTGCTGCTCCATGACAATGCACAACCACATGTTTCTGTGTTTCCGTCTAATCAGGTCTTTTGGATAGGAACAACACCTTACAGTCCAGACCTTGCACCTAGTCACATTCATCTGCTTCGATACTTAAAAAAGTTTCTTGGTGGACAATGGTTCAACGACGACGAAAATATCAAAACTGCAGTCACAGATTGAACTTCTTCACAGGTAGTAAATTTCTTTTACATCTGAATTAAAAAACTTGTCGGTCGGTATGACAAATATGTGAACAAAAATGTAAGGTATATGAAAGTAAGTAAATAAATATATTTTAATAATACAATATTTACAGTGTTTTTCTTATTATTGAAAAACAAACATTATTTAAAATATAACCCTCGTACATACGGCTACGATATGTTGTTTCTAGTGTTTTATGACATTGTCTACATACGTTTTCAATATTGCGTTCTTTTATGACATATTTACTATAGTTGCTGGCTTTTATAACTTGATCTTACATCGCAATTTTGAAACCTTCAGTTTCTGCGTAAAATTTCTGTTATTCATTTATTTGTTGGTTGCTCATTCGTCAGTGTTTTTACATTATTTAGTGAGAATGCGTTACATATGTATATTATCCTGTTTTTCTATTTTATTGTTGTTCATTATTACAGCTTCTTCTGGATTGTAATTTATATTACTGAGATCTAATGGTGTAATTTCGTTGTCTACTTTTACTATTGTTATGTGAAGGGTGTTGCTTCTCATGGTCAATAAGTATATTTCGAAGTTTTTTACTTGCTCACAGTGCACATTGTTGATATCAGTGAAAGCTCTTCCTCCTTCTCTAGGTAATTGAAACCATTTTGCCCTAGAACGTTGATGATATTTACGATGTTTTGTGGTTATTCTTCTCATAAGTCTATTGAGGGAGTCTAACTCTGTGTCTGACCATTTTATGAGTCCGAGTGAGTAAAAAAGTAATTGAATTGCATATATGTTAACTGTTTTAGTTTCTTAGTATTATTTTAGCCCCAACCGTACCTTAAAAACTCCGCATCCATTAGTAGATAGACTCGACCTTTCGAAGAAGCAGCCGTTCCGGTATATACCCCTCGGGATCACGCGTACAGCATCATAGTGATACAGAAATTGATACGTGAATATTGATATTGGTAATCAGGGTTGAAATTATTTATTACCAGACTTATATGTAATTAGAAGTTATAGGAACGGCTGTAAGGACGCATTTAAGGAGCTGAAAATAATGACGATTCCAACTTTGTACGTGTGTGAAATATTATGTTATATGTATAAAAATAGAGCTAAATTTGGATGTCTGAATGATAAAAATGAAACGAAACAAAAGTAATATTAAACCAGAAAAACATACATCTATGTATGTATCAGAAACAGATATATTTTAACGGATTTAGGTTCCTGAATCACGTGTTATAAGAAACGCAAAACTTACCGTTACCTTATTTAACCCTATTTAAAATAAAGTTTTAATGTTTAATAGCAAAAGTTTTGTATAACATTAATGACTTTTTTGATGTAGTGTGCGAGACTTAGACTAAATCGTATTGTAAATTAGTTGGGTTTACATAAAAGCATAATTTGTGTGTGCATTTTTGTGTTTTTATTTTACACATTTCGACATTAATTTATAATTTGGCTATATTTCATTAATATAGCCAAACATTTAGTGAAATAAATGAAGCATTATTATTATTATTATTATTATAAAACTTGAGTAAATCATTTCTGTTATTTCTGCGTTTGATTTTACTGTCACGGTCATTGCGGTAAATGCGTAACAATATATTCCGTAACTTCATCGGTACTATATCTGGCATCTGATTCAAATATATAGAATTTAAAACGATTGTTCAAAAGGATATTTTAGAAACGAACTACTAAGAAGTCAGACTGTTTATCTTAGCTCGTGGAGTACTTATTGCATTTAATTATAGTGAACATGCGATTGTCATCGGACTATTTTGAAATTCTCGTAATGTGTGTACATGATGCGCAGCCAAAAAATTAAATGTACACTCATAACTTATAATAACACAGGCCAACCAATAAATATTTTTTAAAAACTTTTTTCAAAGTTCAATATATCTACTATATCTACTATATATATATATATATATATATATATATATATATATATATATATATATATTTGTCTTTTTGATTTTTTTATACAGTGTGTATCAGCCAAATGGAATAAATTCGATAATAATTAAATGGAAGGGTGTTCGAAAAAACGCTCGGACACGTCGATTGGGACTTTTAGTTGCCTATTTTTTTAAATAAAAAGTTTATAAACAGGGTGTGTCATGTAAAAGTGGTCAATACCAACTTTCTTATTTTAAGTGCAATACCCTGTTAAATATTAAATTTTTGGATTTTTTAGAAAATTCCAGATATATTTCATGTACAATGTCCTATACCTATCTTCGACTGTTTCGGAAATATTAAATATTTTCGGATTAATAATTTTGTTTACAATTAAAATAAGATTTTCACATAATAGTATGTTTACCGAATTATTAAGTGAAAATCTTTAATTGTACTTGTACTTCGTTTTAAAATACCTTGCCTTAGCAAAGTGTTGTCAGTGTCATAGTGTTGTCAGTGTCATAACTGAATTTCGATAACTACAGTTCAGCAAAATGGTTCATTTAACAGAAATGCACAAAATAACAATTCTGCAGATGATTGGTTATGGAGATAACACACGGACACAAATGGAAGTTGCTCACTTATTTCATGAGAAATTTCCAAATTTGCCGTCTATATCCCAAGGAACAATTAGTAAAATAGAAAAGCAGTTTCGCGAGTTTGGACCTGTAAGGCAAATAAAAACAGCAGCTGCGAATGCAATAAGTAATGATACCAAACTGGATATTGTGCTTGAGTTTGAAGAAAACCCGCATACTTCTAGTAGACAAGCAGCGTCAATGTTCGATGTTTGCCATTCATCGATTACTCGCACATTAAAAGAAAATAAAAAGCATTCCTATAAAATTATACCAACTCAGGAGCTCATGGAAGACGACTTTGATAGGAGAACGTATTTTTGTGAACAAATGATGACAATGTTAGATAACAATGTGATCCAATTAGAACATATTTTATTTTCTGATGAGTGTACCTTTACGCTGCACGGTCATGCTAATCGTCAAAATTGCCGCTATTGGTCCAGGGAAAATCCTCACTGGATGAGGGAAGAACATACGCAATACCCTGAGAAGGTTAATGTTTGGGCAGGAATTGTTGGAGATCATATCGTAGGTCCTTTTTTCATTGATGGAAATTTGAATGGCGACAATTATTTAGCATTGCTTTAAAATAATCTTGTGCCAGCTTTGACAAACTTATATCTTGATCTAGCAAACCCACAAGTTCCAGCAAATACGATGTGGTTCCAGCAAGATGGAGCACCACCCCATTACCAAATCAATGTCCGGCAGTACCTCAACCAAATATTCCCGAATAGGTGGATAGGTAGGCGAGGATCGATGGAATGGCCAGCACGATCCCCTAATCTAACGCCATTAGACTTCTTCTTATGGGGATATGTCAAGAGTATAGTATACAAAACTAAACCCCTCGACTTAGCTGACTTAAGAAGACGAATAATAGTTGCGATTAGATCGGTCACACCTGAGATGTTGAGCAACGTTAGAAAAAATTTTTATTTAAGATTAGGATGTTGTCAAGACGTTTGCGGCGAACACTTTGAACATCTCCTACAGTGACATTAATGTTTTTCTTGTTATTTTTAACATTATCAAAAATTTTTCAAATTAATCTGAAAACATTTAATATTTCCGAAACAGTCGAAGATAGGTATAGGATATTGTACGTGAAATATGTCTGGAATTTTCCAAAGAATCGAAAAATTTAATATTTGACAGGGTATTACATTTAAAGTTGGTATTGACCACTTTTACATGACACATCCTGTATATAAACTTTTTATTTAAAAAAATACGCAACTAAAAATCCCAATCGACGTGTCCGAGCATTTTTTCGAACACCCTTCCATTTAATTATTATCAAATTTATTCTATTTGGCTGATACACACTGTATATATGTATATATGTATATATATATATATATATATATATATATATATATATCCATTATCCCTTATACCACATAATGGTGTCGGGTTATTTTTTTTGTTTCTTCACAATATCTTGCTTTGTCTTTTAACTTTGTATAAATGTTCTCCATTCCTTTCTGTTGTTTGCCAATTCTTCTGCCTCCCTCTTTGTCTTTCCCTTTTTCTCTATACTTCTTGCTATTACGTCATTCCAGGTCTGTCGTAGTCTACCCCTCTTCTTATTTTTCTGTATTCGTGCTCTCCATATTTGTTTGACTGGTCTCTTTTCTTCCATACGCTTTTGCATTTGTTATATAAACTCTTCTATGGATTGTATTTCTAGGTCTTTTCTTATCACTTCGTTCCTTATTTTATCTTTTCTCGTCACTCCCCTAACTCTTCTCAAATATTTCATCGCTGCAGCTTGTATTTTACTTTTTTGTCGTTGATTCATTATCCATGATTCACAGCCAAATGTTAGCACAGGTCAACTATATATATTGTTTTAAATATTTTCAACTTGGTTTCTCTGGATATTTCTTTTTTATTCATAAGAATGTTGTTCATTGCGTGATATAAACTTACTGTCTTTTCGATTCTCTTGTTAATATCTGCTTCCTGTGATCCTGTTTCATCGATTATTACTCCTAAATATGGGTATGCCTTTACTTGTTCCGTTTTCCCTTCTATTTTGATTCCTTTTATCTCTCCTAATCATTACTTTAGTTTTCATTTGTTATATATATCTCCATATTGTGTTGTAAATCGGTCTCACTTTTAGCGATTAGCACTATATATACGTATATATCTACTCGAATACAATACAATATATGTCTAGGTTAAAAAGCATTAAAAATTCTTAAAAAGCCTCATTTTCTTCGTTCCTTATTTTATCTTTTCTCGTCACTGTTCCCCTAACTCTTCTCAAATAAAAACTTCATCGTTTTTAATAAAAATAACTGCAGCTTGTATTTTACTTTTTTGTCGTTGATTCATTATCCATGATTCACAGCCAAAAGTTAGCACAGGTCTACTATATATATTGTTTTAAATATTTTCAACTTGGTTTCTCTGGATATTTCTTTTTTATTCATAAGACCGTGTGCTAAACAAGTGCAATGAACTAAATTTCGATAAAAAATCTTATATAAACTATACGGTGTCTTTAATATTTTGATTCTCTTAAAAATTTGTTAATATCAAATCTTGTAACTGTATTGTTATTTGTTGCTTCCTGTGATCCTGTTTCACACCTATCGATTATTACTTTTTATTTTCCTATAATATGGGCTATGTTTAATGGTATATCCTTCTTTGCACTTAAATCGCTGTTGTTCGTTATAGCGTTTTCCCCAATATGTTTGTTGCTTAGACTTTTTGTAAACCTTTGTAGACTTTGTTGATCAAAACTGTTTGCACATGTTAATATTGTATTTTTTGTCGTGAATCTAAAATTAGTACTTTAATTTCATTTTTATACAGGCTCGTTTTCAAAATTCTTTATATTCTTTAATCCATTCGTCTACCGTTGTAAAATAATTTTACACAAAACTAAACTAATTCAGTTTAACAACGTCACACTATTGTAATAGTTCATGAAATGTTTGTTTACAAATGACACCGGGGAATTCCAGGAACGGAGGTGTATCAAATCAACGGGGAAGTACCTACGTGTGTATGGAGATGCGGGGAAATAGTCGACATAATGCATATTTAGATTCTCATGTTTGATACGTTGTTATTTTTTAATTATTTTTATGTTTTCCATACACTTTTAACTATATTTCTGATTTGTTTATGTAAACTTATACGTAAAAATATTAAAAAAGAAAGCTATATATTAAATTACGGACAAATATTACTATCTGAACATTAGTGCCAAATGACTTATTTTTACAATACAATTTTAATACTATGTTATGAATTATAGGCATGCCCCGAGCGCCACTATATTGTTTACATGGTGTAAAGGCCATCCTACATTAACTCGGCATATATATTTTCGTGTACACAGTTAACCTTTATGTGGTAGTAATTGTACATAATATCGGATTGTTACATAAGTACGTTTGATTTTATACCATTTATTCGACGAAATACAATCTAAAAGAAAAGAATTTTAAACAAATATGCTGTCCATCGTTTTCTATCACTTTGGTCCAACGTTCAGTTCAATTTCATAATGTCAAAATATTTCGTCTTTACTCTCCTAAATATTAGATCTGTTCCATAATACGATTTATGGCGTGTTAAAGGACTCGAAGTTATACTGCCTGGTGGCTTAATTGGTAAAGCAGTCGTCTAGAAAACGGCAGATAGAGGTTCGAGGCCTTCTCCAGCGCAGAAATTTTTAATTAATTTCTGTGTATTTAATTAACGATGGAGTAGCAGAAAATAATATAATTTTCATTAAATTTCCCATCGTGAAACTAATTTATATATTTATATATAATTACGACATCATAACCGAACTGCGGGTTTTTCAAATAAATATTAGATCTGTTCCATAATACGATTTATGGCGTGTTAAAGGACTCGAAGTTACACTGCCTGGTGGCTTAATTGGTAAAGCAGTCGTCTAGAAAACGGCAGATAGAGGTTCGAGTCCTTCTCCAGCGCAGAAATTTTTAATTAATTTCTGTGTATTTAATTAACGATGGAGTAGCAGAAAATAATATAATTTTCATTAATACACGTGTCCTTGTCTCGCCTATGGGAATGCTGTCGGCAAGAGATATTCGGGCAGTTTACCTCTTTCAATTTAAAAAGGGATTAAATGCAGCTGCAGCAACGCGAGAAATTAATCAGACGTTCGGTGAAACCACGTGTAATGAACGCACATTACGGCGGTGGTTTAAAAAATTCAGCGGGGGAAATTTTGATTTGGAAAATGAGGCTCGCGGATATGCGAGTAGCGCCGTTAATGACGACGAGCTGCGTGTAGAAGTTGAAAGTAATCCGTCGACAACAGTGCGTAGCCATGCAGAAACATTTCAAGTGTCCATTGCCACCATTAGTCGTCACCTCTCTTCGATTGGCAAAGTGAAGAAACTCGATCGATGCGTGCCGCACCAATTAACGGAAGCCAATAAGCTCCGTCGATTAGAGGTGGCTACCTCTTTGGCTAATCGACAGAAAGTTGAACCGTTTTTTCATCGAGTGGTAACGTGTGACGAAAAGTGGATACTTTATGATAATCGGAGACGGTCAGGACAATGGTTAGATCGATGTGAAGCACCAAGACAGCATGCACGAGCATCACTTCACCCGCGAAAGATTATGGTGACTGTATGATGGACCAGTAAGGGTATTATTCACTATTCATTTTTGCAACCTGGTGAAACCATCACGGCAGCGTCCTATTGTGCCGAACTGGAAACTATGCATGGAAAATTGAGCCGCTTGCAGCCCTCACTAGTCAATAGACATGGACCCATACTTCTTCATGATAATGCAAGACCTCATGTTGCACGACAGACAATCCAAAAACTTTCGGAATTTGGTTACGAAATTCTCCCTCACCCACCTTATTCACCTGACCTTTCGCCAACTGATTTTCATTTTTTCCGAAGTTTAGACAATCACTTAAAAAATAGGGACTTCCCTGACCGGGAGTCTGTAATAGCAGTGTTTGAGCAATATGTGAGCCGTCAAAACCTAGATTTCTTTTCAAAGGGAATTTTTCAGCTTCCAGGCCGTTGGAAACAAACTATTGATGTAAATGGAGACTATTTTGCAGAATAAATATTTATATTTTTTTAAATTTAGACTTTTTTTATTCCTTACAAAATCGGACATTTCATATGTAACAACCTGATACTTCTGGAGTTGCTCGTAGAAGGGTCCTACAGTAATCTCTCATCATGTTGACATTCCAACGATCCTGATACCGTTTCTCCATCTCCTTTGCATCTTGGTGGAAACGCTCCCCTTGTTCTTCACTTACAGCTCCAAGATTGTCAGAAAAGAAATTTAAACGTGAGTTAAAAGATGCACCTTCACACTCATGTTACATCCAAGTTCTCGAAATGTTTTCCACGTGTTTTGAACTGTATTTCGTAATTAGGGTCTTTTTGATTGCCTAAAAACTTCAAAACAGGTATTATTATACGCTTACAATGCATAAATAACGTAATGTAAACATGCGAAGAAACTTTACGTCCTGTGCTATTTTTATGTTCCTTTTCGGATTTAGCACGTCAAAAAACATAAAGAGGAGCCAAATTTATAAAAAAAGTTTTTTCATGGCTGGCCTGTGTAATCCATCTAGTATACTACACTCATAATTTTAGTCTATAAAATCGCGTAATATTGTAGATGTACCACAACAATTAATACCATCCAATTTGCGCCAATAAGAATTATTTTCAATAATTTTTATTAGCAAGTTATTTTCACAGAATTGTAACTCGCTACGGTTTTTTTTTCGGTGAAATTTTATGCAACATTGTTATTTTATTTATGGTAATAAAGTCGACATTAAATATAAACACGTTTTTCGCAATACACTAGTGAATTGCTTCACGATTCTATAAATATATATATACGAAACGAAATTTTATACACAGATTTAACATTTTCTCAAAATATAGAAATCTTTATTGTGTTTATCATCTCATTTTATGAAGAATTTTGTTTAGGACACGTATTTATTCAGAGATAAATAATCATTTATTCACTGTCTAAATGTATACCTATGAAACAGAATGATGAGTAGGTTAGATGTGGATACATACAGAGTGAAGAGTTTTAATAAGCGAATAGACAAATTTGAAATAGCTGGTCGATTGTAAAAGGCGGAGTTGCGTTATGCGACATCTCGAGTTGCATTAAGACGGGCTAATGAGTCGTCTATTGTAAATGTATCTTAATTAAAGAATTATTCTATTGACACTGCCCAGTTTGTTTAGTTTCCTTTCGAGTATTTTTCCCGAATGCTGGCAAATTGATGAAATAATACTTATATATAAGAGAAGGGCGATGTAGATTATATTGAGAATTATTGTCCAATCACGATATTAAACAACTTGGCCAAAGATTTTGAAACTTTTTTCTAACATTTTTCCGCAAATGAAATCTCTGATAATTTTCGTGTTCTGTATCGTTGAAAGCCGAAACGCACGCTGTATGTATGTACAGATCGTGTGAGGAATTTGTTTTCGTGTGGGTATTTTTGCCGTATACAGAACACGAAAATTAATGTGGAAAGGGGTTACATATCAACCTTCAGTGATTAAGTTATTCAATCACAGGCTCCATCAAAATTACCCAGTTTCTATCTGATAACATTGTTAACAATATTCAAGTAGACTTCTCTAAAGCGTTTGATCGAATAGATCACTCAATACTACTACACCTAGCTTTCTAAAGTTGGTCTCTCGCCATCACTTGTCTTGTTATTCCAATACTATTTATCGTATAGAGCTAATAATGTCTACTACGATGGTCATAAATTTCAGCTTTTTCACTCAACATCTGGAATTCCACAAGGATTAAATCTCAGACCTCTTTCGTTTTCTATTTTTATAAACTACTAGAAATCCTTAACTGTTAGAAATTATTATTCGCAGATGATTTGAAAACATTTCATGCAATAAACAATATCAATGACTGTGCTCATCTTCAAAAACAGTTGAATGCTATCCAGATATGGTGTACAGATAATATAGGCATCACTTGAACAGTTCTAAATGTAAATATGTCACATTCGCCAAAACCTCTCTTATTTTTATCATTAATCTTTTTCTTGAATATATTGAACAATTTCATTATGTTAAATCTACTTTTACCAACTTTCTTAGGTACCTACCTAATTACCCACTATGAATACTTCATATTCGTTCAGAAAAAGAAAGCAATGATAACGCCGGGATAGCGCGTCTGTTAAGTGCGCTGGGCTTTGGATATTTACCTAGAGAAGTCGATGGTTCGAATCTATTTCCGGGGGACAAAATTTTTAAAAAATCGTTTCGTGTCTTAGGAGTGGTCGTATCTCTCGCTGAACCCTTTAATGTAGAGTAAAAATAATCAACACTGTTTCCTCTCCTTGGAAGGATAGAGAGTGTTAGTAACAAAGCCATGGATCACTTCACACACTTATGATCCAGGTAATATTGATGGACCCTGTGGTTGATTAACTTAATCACCGAAGGTTAATATATAACCCCTTTCTACATTAATTTTCATATTCTGTATACGTATTTCGACAATCATCAAGTTGTTGAAATACGTATACAGCCCCTCCTTTCCACATTAATGTGGAAAGGGGTTATATATCAACCTTCAGTGATTAACTTGTGACCCAGTTGGGCATCCATCTTTAAAAATTTTAAAAAATTATAAAACTCACAATAGAGTGGATATTGAAAATATTGTAGATTTCAGATGAACGAGTAAGATGTATTTTACATTTGAAATAGCTCTCATTCAGATGGAGATATTTAAAAGAAGTATTCGGAACTTTATGAACGTTATCCCTATATATCGCTGATGGGATTAAGATTCAAAGCTACATGCTTGAGACAAAGCAAAGATCTACGAGTATATAAGGAGTATGAAGTTGGTTTAAGTGATCCGAGAAAGGTGAAAGCAATTCCGTCAACTGGAAAGAAAATTTTTTGATGTACATAGGTATCTTCTATGTATACGCCTGTCTCTCGATGCGCTAGTACTTATTTTCTTAGATAGCTTATTACTCATTACAGTATCTTTGAATACATATGGACATATGAAAATTAAGTTTAAGTGTGTTTTGTCTTTATGCACTCATTGTTGGTTAATTCATTTAAAACTATTTACAACCATCGCTTAAAAATATCTGACATATTTTGAAATATACCATAAAGAACTAGTGTAATGCAAGGTCTAACATTATAGTTTACTATCGTGCTTCCAGCTAAGTTTTGATTTTACACCTTACAAGAACCTTTCGACATCTGAACTGTAACGAATAAGAAGACCTGAAGGATTTTGATTTAATATCTCTGGAATATCTCTCTGCTTTTGACGATGATTGATTATTTGTATATAAAATAATACATACATCAAAACGTGTTCTTCAAAAGAAATATTTCGCTGCCTTCTTCGATGAAAAACAAACTAGTAGGGAATTATTGAGCAAAGCATTATAAAACGCAATATAGCAGTACATTGTATTGGGTTGGCAACTAAGTACTTTCGGTTTTTACTGATAGAGAGCGTTGCTTTATTTTTTGTATAACCTATGTTAGTGCTGTACTTTACCGTTTGTCGCGTGAGTCACATTGACGTAACTTCAGAACCAAGTAGTGCGTGATTTTTATTAAAGCTATTAGTTGTGGGTTAATTTTAAATGGAGTGCAGAAACGAACATTTTCGACATATTTTCCTATTTTATTTCCGTAAAGGAAAGAAAGCTGTTGCGGCTCACAAAAAGATATGTGAAGTTTATGGTGCTAATTGCTTAACAGAGCGCACGTGTCAGAATTGGTATAAACAATTCCGTTCTGGAGATTTTTCCCTCAAAGATGAGCAACGTTCTGGTCGGCCTACTGAAGTTGATGATGACCAAATCAAAGTCATAATTGAAGAGGATCGTCATATAACTGTTCGAGAAGTTGCGGAGAGGCTACATGTATCGCACACAACAATTGACAAATATTTAAAATGTCTTGGGCTAGTTAAGAAGCTTGATATTTGGGTACCTCACGAATTGAAAGAAATTCACTTAACACAAAGAATCAACTTTTGCTATATGCACCTTAGACGAAATGAAACCGACCCTTTCTTAAAAAGAATCATCACTGGTGATGAAAAATGGGTCCTGTACAGTAACATAGTTCGAAAACGATCATGGAGCAAACACGATAAACCAGCTCAAACCACATCGAAAGCTAAATTGCATCCAAAAAAGATCATGCTGTCAGTTTGGTGGGATTACAAAGGTGTTGTGTTTTTTGAGATACTTCCAAGGAACCAAACGATCAATTCTGATGTTTACTGTTAACAATTAATAAAACTGGATGAAGCAATCAAAGAAAAACGGCCAGAATTGTCAAATCAGAAACGCGTAGTTTTCCACCAAAATAATGCAAGGCCTAACACATCTTTGGCAACTCCTTGGAAACTATTGGAGTGTGGCTGGGAAGTGATGTCACATCCCCCATACAGCCCTGATCTAGCACCATCTGATTACCATTTATTTTGAAGTTTGTAGAATTCTTTGAATGGTAAAACTTTCACAAATGACGATGACTTTCACTCGCACCTGGTTCATTTATTTGCTGATAAGGACCAGAAATTTTATGAGCGCGGAATCATGCAGCTGAAAGAAAGATGGCAAAAGGTCATTGAGCAAAATGGAAAATATATAATTGATTAAAAACTATTCTTTGTTTTAAAAAAAGTGTTTTATTTTATACTACAAAACTGAAAGTACTTAGTTGCCAACCCAATAGTATATTGCTAGTGTTTTCACGAGGTATAGGAAGTAATAATGTTATTTGCAGTTGCACGTATTATATTTACTTCTGAATTGACATACTTACTCCTTAGATAAGATAAGGAAAATGTGTAGCCTTGACAAATTTAGTAAATCTTGCCTTTAAAAATAAGATCATTTAATTATACACGTACACTGGTTTCGATACAGTTCAATAACTCGAATAATATAAAATTTATTGGAATTTATAAAGCAAATTCAGTTTTAGTAATTACAAATTAAGATATTAAGTAAAAGAAAATGATGAAAAGGAATGTATGTAATCTGTGTTTATTTAAAATAGTAATTTGATATGATAACATCGTCTTGTTTTGGTGAAAGAACAAATAACAAACCATTATTTCTTTTAGTTTTGTATTCGTTTTTCAGGACATTTGTGTACTAATTATAAACACTTCTTATCTCTTCAGATACAGAGTGGCAAAAATTTCAAATTTATGTTAATTATCTCATAATTTTAAATACATAATTGTGTCAATAATGGAGTGATAAAACACATAAACAAGAATTATTAATACAGATAGTTTATCTAAAGAATATAATGTCTAGTACAAATAATAACTCTATTTATTGTTCATAACGCTGTCAATTATGTATGTATTCGTCGACATTCTTGATAAATAAATAAAGCCAAAAAATTTATTGGACTATTACCGGAATTATTATTTTCTTAGAAGATACGAAGGCGAATCAGTAATTCATGAGATTAGATAATAAAACACTAGAAGTTGGCATTTATATCCAAAACTTTTGGCATTCTTTTTATTACACTTACTTAAAAAAACTAAAGGACCAAATTAGCAAAATTATAACTTTGATATGAACAGTATTACGAAGACGAAATTCCAAATTTCTTCAAACTTTGGTATATTAGAAAAGCTCGTGAATAGATATTTTCAAAGATTCAAAAAAGGATTTCGAGATCAAAATTTATCTATTTCGTTTGGCTAAGCCTGGCAGAATGAGGAACTTTGGTTCAGTAAATTAGCTCTATAGTTTGAAAGTTTTCGCTATATAAAGTAGTTTGCTTTTGTTCTGTTAGTTCAGAGTTGAGGTTCTACGTACAACAAATGCCAAATTCTAAATTTTTTTATTTTGACGAAATTTTTTCAAAGAACTCAAAAGTTGTCATTTTTCAAACGTCGGAAATTAAATAAAAACTCATGTAGTAATATTTTTGAAGATCCAATAAACGATTTCGAGATCAAAATTAATCTATTTCTTTTGGCTTAATCCTGGCAGAATGAGAAATTTAAAATGTCGTAGGAAAATCGGAACTTTTGGTTGAGTAAATTAGATCTAAAGTTTGAAAGTTTTTGCTATACAAAGTAATTTGCTTTTAGTTCAGAGATAATGCTCTACGTAGAACAAAGACTAAATTCTGAATTTTTTATTTTGATGAAAATAATTTTTTCAGGGTTCAAAAATCGTCATTTTTCAAAAGTCGTAGGTAATTTTGATGGAGCCTGTGGTTGATTAACTGGATTACTGAAGGTTGATATATAACCCCTTGCCACATTAATTTTCGTATTCTCTATACGTATTTCGACAACTAAGTTATTATCATCAGCAGATAATTAAACAAAAAAAAAATACCCGTACGAAAACAAATTCCGCACGCGATCCGTACCGCTGATGACAACTTAGTTGTCGAAATACGTATACAGAATGCGAAAATTAATGTGGAAAGGCGTTATATATCAACCTTCAGTGATCCAAAAGTCGTAAATTAACAAAAACTTCTGTAGGAACATTTTTAAAGATCCAAAAAACAATTTTGATATGAAAGTTTATATAATTTTTCTGACTTAATCCTGACAGAATAAGAAACTTAAAATGTCGTAGCAAAATCTGAACTTTTGGTTCAGTAAATTTGCTCTAAAGTTTGAAAGTTTTCGCTATAGAAAGCAGTTTGCTTTTATTCTGTTAGTTCAGGGTTAATGTTTTACGCATAACAAAGGCCGAATTGTACATTTTTTTATTTTGACGAGATTTTGATTTTTTTCAAAGAATTCAAAAGTTGTCATTTTTAAAAAGTCGGAAATTAATAAAAACTCATGTAGTGATATTTTTAAAGATCCAGAAAACGATTTCGAGATCAAAATTTATCTATTTCTTTTGACCTAATCCTGGCAGAATGAGAAACTTAAAATGTCGTAGGAAAATCTAAACTTTTGGTTGGGTAAATAACCTCTAAATTTTGAAAGTTTTCGCTATAGGAAGTAGTTTGCTTTTATTCTGTTAGTTCAGAGTTAATGTTTTACGTACAACAACATTTGTCGATGTCCTTTGCTATATTAAAGGTTTGGAGAGAACTTAAGGATCACCTCTACAACCTCTACTTTTAACGAACGGTATCCTTGGGGTTAAGTAAAAGGCGTTCGTCCCATTCAAAGGTGTTCTGAAGTATTCAGTATCGACAATTACGTTTTTTGAAGTAACCACTGATATGGAAGTGTGTTTTTTTTTGACATACATGAGTTCTCAGTACTGCCCCAGCACTTACTTTTCCATTTTTTCACAGCAGTTCGGCTGTACCAGATGGTTCGTTGATTTCAGCTACTGCACAATTTGCGTTCTGTGTTAATAAAATATTTTAAGTCTCCTTGGAGTATTCGGTGTATAACTCTTCGGCTCAGGTAATGCGTGTTTTCGAGCAAAACGTGGAATTCCTATAAACAAAATCATTTATAAAAATCTAGAATTCGTTGAGGCTATAGAAGTGCTGCGTATTTCTTCTTGAACGCTGGACACGTCCCCTACGAATTATTAACCCATGCTTTTGATTGCATAATAATATGGAACATGATCTTAATGCCTTGAATTGTAACCATGTCAAAGTTTTCTAGGAGCAGCAGTCAGGTGATAAACTTCTTTGTAAAAGTCCGGCCTTTACTTTTGTACATAGTATAGCTCAAATAACTAAATTTCTTCCGCGGTCGCGATCCATACTATCTGCTTCTGGGCTTCCAGGCTAGAACCATGTCTCAGCTTCAGTGCGACAGACAGTAGCAGTAGTTGAGCCCTGAAGATGTCCCATACGAGTGGGTACGGAACGTCGGCAGTTATACCAGTGACGCGGTTCCAGCCCAGAAGCCCAGAAGCAGAACTAAATTTCTTTTTTGTAAATCAAAAATATCCCATCAAGATTCCCAATCGTCGCTATTTAATTAGACTTCTATTTCACGATTACACTTTACCTATACCTAATCTACCAGAAAAGAATTGAGTTTAGAAAAATTAGAAGAATTATCACAGAGGCGTTTTGGTGATGAACCATCATGTTCCCTTAAAATGAATTCAGATTATATAAATACGTTGTTTCTTTGTTCAATACTCCAAGGAGAACTCAATAACTTTGCGCCAAATTCTAAATTTTTTATGTTAATGAAAATTTAAATTTTTTCAGAGTTCAAAAATTGTCAATTTTCAAAAGTCGTAGATTAACAAAAACTCATGTAGTGACATTTTTAAAGATCCAAAAGATAATTTCGAGGTGAAAATTTATCTAATTTATCTGACACATTCCTAGCAGAGTAAGAAACTTGAGATATTGTAGCAAAATATAAACTTTCAGTTGAGTAAACGGATTACCTACAAAGTTTGAAGGTTTTCCCTATATAAGGTAGTTTGCCTACATTCTGTTATTTCACAATTAATATTTTACGTACAACAAAGTTCAAATTCAATTTATTTTTTGTTTTGAGAAAACTTTCAATTTTTTCAAAAGGTTATACAACCAAAAATTGTCATTTTTCAAAAGTCGTTTTAAATAAACAAAAGCTCGTGTACTGATATTTCCAAAGATAAAAAAATGATTACGATATGAATTTATTGTGCGACTTACTCTTGAAAGAATAAGAAACATAAAATATCGTAGCAAAATTTGCATTTTTACTCGTGTAAATGGCTTATCTCTAAAGTATGCAAATTTTCCCCAGAAAAAATAGTTTGCTTTTATTTTGTTGGTGCAGTACTACTATTTTACATACAACAAAGGTCGAACTCAAAGCTTTTGTCGAAAAATTATTTATTTTTTCAACTCGTTCTCTTTGTAACTAGTTACATTTACTCCAATGAAATTCAAGTCTTTGTTTTTCTTCAGAAAAGCAAGCTTTATCAAAATGTTCGAAATATGCCCGACTTTCAGTTATCATCTCCTTCTGGGAGGGCCAAATGTGATTTAAATCACATTTATATTGCAAGGAACTTATTGTATTCAAGTGTACAGATAATAAAGAAATGAAATTGGCTATTTATAGAAGCCAAACAGTTCTAATTTATAACTGAAAAGTGATCCAATCGAAAAATTAAAATAAACGAATCTTTATATTACTGTTCTTTCAAAGTTAAGTCAAGAATTTGTAGCGCTTAGTCGTATAGTATTTCCTGTAACCTCATCGACTTTGTACGCTCATTTATGACCTCAAGGGTATAGTATAGAATTTCATTGCCTCGTTTTTTAAATAAAATAAATCTGAGAATGTACTTTACAATACAAATGATTATAGAATATGTACAAAGGGTACTAGGAAAGTTTTGCAATACAGCTTTGTTTATTTAATTTTATTCAAAGTAATTTCCTCTACACTCAATACACCTCTCCATCCTCCGAAACCAATCTTTAAACCAGTTCTGCCAAGTTTCACTAGAGAGTAAAGCACACTCGTCCCAAGCCCGCAGAAGGTCCTCATTACTGGAAAACCGTCTCCCTTTTAGCATCATGCGGGAACAGTGCAAAGTCGCAGGGAGCAAGATCTGGACTGTAGAGAGGGTGCTCGAGAAGTTTTAATTCTGTCGTGGTCAAATACTCGGCGCAGGCTATGGCGCAGTGAGCTGCATTATCGTGATGGAGGAACCAGGTGTCCATTCTTGACTTTGGCCGCAGGTTCTTCGTAAATCCAATGACTTTAAGCACACACTGTTCAGTATACCACTTAGCTGTGACTGTCTTCTGTGTGTCCAAAACGACGCGTTCCACAATTCCACTCGATTTGAAAAATACAATTATCATTTTCTTCTTTACAGATCGGGACTTTCTAACAACTACGGGTGCGTCCTCATCATCAAAGACACAAACTTTGTTTTGAGCTTTGGTCGGCTCATCGTAATAGTACAGCCAAGTCATGTCACCTGTCACGATGTTGTTCACATATCGAGTTTGTCTCTTAATAAACTTTTTTAACATCTCCCGGCACCAAATCACACGTCGTGTCATCTGCTCTTCAGTCAGTCGATGCGGCACCCAGAGGGAACAAAGTTTCTTCACGTGCAAATGATCGTGTAGAATCGAACGAATTGCAGGTGCATTTAAGCCTGTAGTACCCTCTATCTGTTGGCATGTCACTCGCCTGTTCTCGCCAAGCATTTTCCTCCAAATAGTAACGTTTTCCTCTGCAACTGACGTTCATAGCCTTCTCGGCCTCTCAGCATCCTCCATAGTTAAATTTCCCCTTTGGAATTTTCTATACCACCTGAATATCGTTGCGCGATGTGGACAAACATTACCTAGTGCAAGAATCATTTCTTCGAGGCACTGGTGTATGTTTAAACCACGCACGAAATTGTAACGCAAAACTGCCCTTATCTCATTTTGTGACCACGATGCCATCGCAAGCACTTTACACTGTCATTGCTAATGAATACTGAGCCCATCGACACGGCGCGGCGGCTGCTATGCACCTATGAACATGTCTCAATATGCAGCAACAAGCAGTTTCCTACGATTCATTGTTGTGTCATATTGCAAAACTTTCCTACTACCCTTTGTATGTTGGTGAAACAAAGCGGTCTGTCGACACTCGTGTGTCAGAGCATGAGCGTTGTATCATGCTGCTGCTCGTAGGTTGTTCTGTACTTGCTCAGCATTGCCTTGAAACCGGACACCAAATCCGGTTCGATTCGGCCAAAATCCTTCCCCGCACTAGTCATTACTATAGCCGAAAAATAAGGGAATCTACGAATCTACAAAGATCTCTAAACATTCTAATAACCTACATAAATCGTGGTGATGGTTATCCCTTACACAACGCCTGGCAGTCCCGTATCTCCAAGCTACTCAGTTGTAACCGTAGCGCTTCATTGACTCATGACCAATATCCTTATATAAACCCATCCACCACAGAATTACCAATTACAGTGCTATAACGAAAGCAGTAGCAGCAGTGAAGCCTTGAAGATGTTCCATACAAGTAGTGACCAAATGTCGATACCAGAATTGTCGAAGACGCTGAGGAAAATTACTTCTGTGTTGCTTGTATTTTTGCACTGTATTTCTTTTTTTGCCGTTTGATTGGTTATCTGTTGGACAAAGATTATTATTATATCTCGTTTTGTTAATAAAATAATAATATTGGATGTTTTCTATTTCCAAATGACTGCATATGATACATAATTACAACACATACCTTCTGTCAAAGAAACACTATCTGTCGATGTAGTTTATGATCTCTTAATTAATTAATCTACTAGAAAAACACAAAAATTAACCGTAAGATTTGTACTCGCTTTCCATGCAAGTGAGTGTACATTTACTTATTAAACTAGTTAGAAAAATATTATTACTTAAAGGAATTACGAGAGCTGCAAGACATTTTCCAGTACTAACATTATCTGGAAGTTGTAAAATGTGTGTCCATGTTAACTATATTGACAGGTAGGTGTATCAACACACTTTATTCCAACTCATTTCTAATAAACGTTTGCCGAGAAGTATAAACATAAAGAACGACCCTAGCGCTGTAATCGAGAAATGATCTTAAAAGTGTGTTGAACCCGACATATGTTCCTATTGGTCTCGTATATGTTTTTTTTTCTCCTATGTGATGACTGATTTGTTTGTATTAACATTCCCTTCGTGCGGAGAGACGTAGAAATATCTCCCCTTTTTGCACCAATAAAAGTTATTACTCGATTATATGTTTTGCATTCGACGCTGCACCATATGCATGCACTCACATGAACTGTACATATGTACATGCTAACATCAATGAATTTTAACGACAAAGAAGATGGAATAAATTCATTAACGCGGTACAAGTAGGCAAGAGACAAAAACGCATAGCCGAAGTTTTAATCAGAAGATATAAATACAATTTTAAGTGATGCTCCATATACACTACTTGAAATAATTACGAGATATTTTAGTTGTTGAATTATTGATAATTTTATGTCTATAGTTTTAATACACAACACATTTTGTACACTAACGAGATATCGTAATCCAGATTTATTACATTTTCAGCAATAAATACATTAACAGTATTAAATAATTTTAAGTAGAGTAAATTCTCTGTATAACGAACAGTAGCGGTGTATATAAAACTGTCCATTGTTCAAAGATGTCCATTGGTGGGGGAAAAAGAGTATAAATAATTTTTAATTAATTTATTCTTACAACATACTTAAAACTAACTCATTTAAAACAATCTGAAATTTTAGTTTGTTTTAGATTTTCCATTCTTCTTTTTACAATTTGTATTTCTACATTGCATACTATCTCAGCGACTTTCTCTCCTTGAGTAATGTCACCAGACATGAAATAGAAGTTTTGAATAACCTTTAGCTTTTCATCATCATCTTAACCCTTCCTCCGCTACCTTGCGGTGTCGAGGTGCGTGTTTTGTTTATTTCCTCGCAAATTTCCTCCTTTGCTTCCTGTCCCTGGCCAAACTCTGAGCCTTTTGCCATGCTTTACCTCTCCTCTTCAGCATCACCCCAATATCCTCATTCTAGGTCTTGAACGGCTTTCCTCTTCTGTTTTTCCCCGTTTCTTTTGCTTCCCATACTTATTTTGTTTGTTAGCTTTTCATAAGCTTAGCTAATGTTCATAGTTTCTGAAATAATATCATCATCTTCACTATCACTCTCACGTATATTGGTACTGTTTTGATATTCACGTACGTACTCTTGTACGCTAATATCGAAATTCTCGGTAAGTAAATCATCATCAATTTGTGCATGCGATAATATGTCAGGATATGGTTTACAAAGTTCTAACAGTGGCACATCGTCTTCAGCACTGAAGTCTATATCCTCGCAAATATCTTCGTCATTCCACTCACCAAATCCAGCTTTAAGAAAACATTTGTTGATAGTTGCAGCGCTTACAATTTTCCAAGCAGTATTGATCCATATTAGAGCACTGAGAATGTAAATGAATTTTTCTATATGTTCGGTAGATTTACAACGATCCATAGACGATAAAAGTCTCTTAACTAAAAACTTTCTATAGTTGGTTTGGAAAGTATTGATAATCCCTTGATCAAGTAGTTGACAATAAGAGGTAGTGCTTGGGGGTAAAAATATTAGTTTAACATTTTGTAACTCAAGTTTTGGGTGTGACGTGCCGTTATCTAAAAATAAAAGAACTTTTCTATTCCGCTGTTGCATTTTTCTATCAAATTTGGTTAACCAAATTATTATAATTTCCCTCGTCATCCACGCTTTTTTTATTAGAATACCACTCCACTAGCAACTTCTCAACGTTTGCTCCGCTAAAGCATCGTGGATTCTTACTTTTCCAAATTACTAAAGGTCTTGCTTTTTCTCCAACGATATTCACACACAAGAGAATAGTTAATCTTTCCTTAGCAGCTTTGCCACCCGAACATTTTTCACCTTTTAATGCAGAAGCTTTGTTTGGCAAAGCCCGGAAAAAAGTCCAGTTTCATCTGCATTAAAAATATCTTTCGGTAAGTATTCCTTTGTGAGAGTTATCAACTGTTTCTTCCAGACAGATTGTTTAGCTACATTTATTGCAGCGGCTTCACCACAAATTGTTCGAAGCGATATGTTGTGTCGCTGAGAAAACATGTCAAACTACCCACTTGAAGCTTTGAATTCATAATTTAGCTCTTGTGCTACTTCGAGAGGTTTTTCCCTTATTGTTTTACTGGACAATGGAATATAAATCCCTCTACAGGCAATCATTACAGCACTTATCATATGTATTAAAATAATTATGTTTAAAATTATAGGAAGTGCAATAACTTGATAAGCTGGCTTAATCCCTCTATAAGCAATAAAGTTAATCTTATTCCAAAATATGAATTTTAAGAAGTGCTTACGTCCATTGTAAAGAAATAAACTTTCATTTAAATTTACTGTAGTGGATGTATATTACTGTCCGTGTCCATTGTCAAGAATGTTCTTTGGTGAGAGATATTGTTACATAGCAAATAGTATACTGACAGTTGGTGCATCAGAAACTGTCCATTGGCGAGAGATGTCCGTTAAGGAAGAATATACTGTATTATTAAAAAGGAAGAAAGAACGAAGATTGATACATAATTTCTCTAACACCGCCATTCATTTCTTTATTATCTATGCACTCGAATCCAATATATCTTTTACAAAATAAATTTGATTTAAATCACGTATATATCACGCTACATCAGGGGTACCTCAAGGACCGAACCTCAGTCCTTTGATGTTACTTTTATTTTTTATTGTCTTAACGTGCTAATGGATATAAATATTACGATATATCTTTAAAGCGAACAATATCATTTGGTTCTATTACTCGGTGAGTTCATCATTTGTTATGTTTGGCATTGTTTTTTATCTGCTTTAATTTATTGAATTAATTAGGTATATACTTTTCGTATTTCTTAAATTTATTTAATGTTAGCTTTGTTAATTTCTTTTGGAATTTATTTAATTAGTATCATTGTATGTAGTATTTATCTCTGTCTTAAATTGATTATATTCCGTATATAGAAAACAAGTCGTTACTTGCAAACGATAAATTTCAGTATTTCGACTTAGCATGCAACGTTAGATTTGTCAGTGTCATTTATCATGAGTTCGATTTCTGAGATGCCTACCAAGCAACGATCCGTGATAGAATCTTTAACGCTGGAAGGTTGCGTGCATATCGGATTTTACAGGCGTTCAAATTCTGTTTATTCCAACAATTGTATGGATGTGAAGAATGTTCGACGTGCAAAACTCTTCCGTCCGCGCGGAAAGTCATGCTCACCATTTCCTTGAATGTAAAGATATTCATAGCGAATATCTGCCGAAGCGGTCAACGATTAATTCAGTAAGATACTACAAAATTTTACGATTACTAAAGAATCCTCTCCGTAGAGTAACGCCGAAAAGAATGATTTTTTGTTGTTGCAACACGACAACGCCAGATCGCATTGCAGCAGCGGAATAAGGAAGACAACGACGAGTCTGAAATTTGCGGTTATTTTGTACCCTCCGTACAGTCCTGATTTAGCACCCCTAGATTTCTGGAGGAGGTATTAAAAGGTCAATATTTTTTATCAGACGCTGAAACTCGGATTGCTCGCAGTTGTATCAATAATAAACAAGAAAGCTTTTTCAAGAAGGAAGAAAGGGATTCAGTGTTTGGGGAAATGCGTCGTACTAAATGGTGATTATGGGAAAAAATAATTATGTACATTGGTAGTACAATAAATCTACTTAATTTTGAGGTTGGTTTAATTACTTTTGCTTTCCTTGTTCTTATTGTGTGGAGTTGGAGAACTTATATATCAATCAACACTTGTACATTTCTGTAAACCTAACACCATACACTACCGAATAAAATCTAATTTGAAAGGAAAAGAGACAGTCTACAAAGGACATTTCTTTGTTTAATTTTCGATATGAAACACTGGAGAATAATTTTTAACACAATTTATGTTGAGTTCGATTTTCTAGCTGCTGATTTCAAAACTATAGTTAGTTTTCTTCTATCCGTACTAGACATTTGGCCTTCGACATGGTCGAAAACCAAACACACTTTGTTAGTGTTTGGCTTTTGTAGTAGCTTTCTAGTACGGGTTTTGCTTCTGTGCGGGTTTTGCCGTAGTTCCAGGTGTGACGTGCATCGACGAGCTGAACTCTTTATATGGTGATGAAGCACCATAGAAAACTACAGTATATCGTTGATATAGTGACTTCAGACTTGGACGGCGTTCTTTGGAGGATGAATTTCGCGAAGGTCGTCCCACAAATGTTGTTGTGACGGAAAACATTAATGCAGTGTCTGAATTGATAATGCAAGACCGTCATGTGACATACCGTGAGATCGAGCACCTCTAGGTATTAGTAACACCAGCATAAGATCCTGCATGAACGTTTAGCCGTTAAGAAGCAATGTTCACGTTGGGTACCACATAATTTGACTCTCGCTCAAAAAAGGACTCGCGTCGAATGTTGCCAAGAAATGCACAAAAAATACAATGGCTGTGCTTCAAAGTACATTTATAAAGTCGTCACAGGTGTGAATTGTAGCTCTCTACGTATGAGCCCGATAGTAAGCAGCAGTCGACTGTGTAGGTATTCCAAGTTGAGCCAAAACCGACAAAAGTTGTTGGCGCTCGGAGCGCATCAAAACAAATGGTCGTCTGTTTTTCGGAAAAACCGATCACATTGCAACCATGCCTTTAAAGAGTTGTAGAACAGTCAATTCTGAATGGTAAACAACTACTTCTTTGCCAAAAGTTTTTGAAGAAATAAGGAAAACAAACCGAAAACGACAGATCATTCTCCACCATGACAATGCGTCCTCTCACAGGTCGATTCAAACAATTGAATATGTGATCGGGTAACACATTGAATGATGAGCTATGCACCGTACAGTCCTAATCTAGCACCCTGTGATTTCTTTTTGTTTCCACACGTGAAGAATAAACTTCGTGGTCAACGGTTTTCTACGCTGGAAGAGGTAGTTGAAGCATTCGAAACTCCGCCTTCACAGTGGCAGCAATGTTTTTCGGATTGATTTAAACGAATGCAAAAGTGCATTGATTATCAAGGAGAATATTTTGAAAAGCAATAAAACTATTTTCGATAATAAAAATTTTTGTTTGTTTGCTATTCGCGAAATATAAACGGCTACCCCTTACTACCACTTCGAACTAATTCTCAGATAATATGCATTACGTACAATAGAAATATAATTCGCCTCTTAATAGATAAATCACATACAAATTAAGTAGCAATATCAGGTAATATAGGTTCAGGTTAAATTAAAGTCGACTTTTAGATACTGAAGTGGCAAAAATGGAACTTCAGAGTTAAAGTCGGCTTTGACTTTAAAAAGTGATTATAAAACGCAATACGAAAGTTAAAGTCGACTTTAAAATTTAAAGGCGCTTTAAATTTATTATGAAACTGAGCCTTCGTATATAACCAAGAATGGAAGGATGCGGTAATTATTATTGGTTCAGATCGTATAAAAATGCGATGAAACGACCTAGAAAAATTATATGGGACGTAAATTTTAATGGTCATTTTGTTTGTTGCATAATTAGTTCAAGGCTTTCCACCGTACGAAATGGCTCTTTTTTATCTTTCCATGAAACTAGCTGTACACATTACCACTATAATTTATGGCGTTGTATTTTATGAATGTAATTTATTGGGCGGTGGACAATTTGATAAATGATTCTTAAATCTAAATTTGATTTGCGATCTAAAATGTTTGCATGCAATATGTGTTTGTAATATAACCTTTCTCGACCAACTCGTTTTTAAATAATAAATTGTAACGATAAATTTGTAGCGCTTTGTTATTCATAATATCTATAGATCAGGTCGGTTGTTCATGTTAATTTAAAGGATTTATTCCAAGGTTTTTCAATTGGAGTTCGCCTAGTCTAGACATGAAATTACACATTGAATAAGGATAATAAGTCGAACTGTGAAAATTTTATTTTTTCAAGTAAATTTAATTGTTCAAATTAAAAAGCTTTTTCATTGAGAGAAAGAAGAAGAAACGGTGTTTTTATTTATTATTTTTTAATGAAAAGTTAAGAAATAAAGAGATAGAAACCCTCAAAAATAAATAACTAAGAATTAAAAATTAAACAGTCAGAGAATAAAAAAGAAATAAACTTAAAAAGTATTAATTTATAAAGGTTACAAATCCACAATGTTTCGCAAATATACCAGCAATTTATTTTTATACAGTTGACTTCACTAAGCTTCCATTGCTGCTATAATATATGTAGTGTATGTATGTATGTACATATATATGCATAAGCATTATAAAAGAAAAATATTAACTTTAATGTCTTTGTACATCGTATATCTAATTTACTTTGTAAATGTAATTTTTCGAAAAAAATTTCTGTTTTCGACGCGGATACGCGAACCCACGGGAATGTGCCATCACCATTAGACCACGGAGACAGTTAATTCGAGTTCCAATGTGTCGTAAATTGCATAATGGAAACAGTTACTAAATGAAAGCCCACGGTAGGTTAATAATTGCATATAATTATGCACTTTTTCCGTGCTAAACTGAACAATTCTAATTTTAACCGCTTTTTACATCGTATATGAAATGCAGAAACTTGTTGAAAAATATAGAGCTGCCGAAAAATTTTATATAATAGGTAGATTACATCTAAAATTCAAATAATTTATATCTATTCCATTCCATTTATATCTATTCTATTTAATATCTATTCCACCTACTATGAGATCCAAAATCAAAACTTTTTATTTTCCTTACACTTTAACATTTGAAGCAAAAATCGGTCTTTTGACTTAATCATGGAAAAATAAGAAGCTTCAGAAGTGGTAGCAAAATGTAAAGAGCTGAATGATGTAGATGAATTATATTTAAGGTTTGAATGGTTTCGACATGAACAATAGAAGCTATTATTCTACCTATTACAAAGTTCAAAATCAAATCTTTTCATTTTGATGAAAACTTCAATTTTTACGAAGGGATATACTCCGAAAGATTGTCATATTTCAAAATTTATTGTAAATTAACAAATGCTTAGGTTCTAGAAACGACTTTAAAGGTAAAATTTAAATAATTTATTCTTATATCTTCGACTTACTACAGGCCGAAATGAAAACTTTTTATTTTGACTAAGATTTTAATTTTTTCGAAGCAAAAATTGATCTTCTGACTTAACCATGGGAGAATAAGAGACTTTGGACATGATAGCAAAATGTGAAGTTTTGAATGATGTAGATGGAATATATCAAAACTTCGATTGGTTTTGACATTACTATAAAGTTCAAGGTAATTTTGATGGAGCCTCTGGTTGATTAACTTAATCACTGAAGGTTGATAAATAACCCCTTATCACATTAATTTTCGTATTCTGTATACGTATTTCGACAACTAAGTTGTCATCATCATTATCTGCCGATGATGACAACTTAGCTGTCGAAATACGTATACAGAATACGAAAATTAATGTGGAAAGGAGTTATATATTAACCTTCAGTGATTAAAAAAAAATATATATATACAAAGTTCAAAATCAAAACTTTGTATGTTGATGTAAACTTCAACTCTTTCAAAGAGGTAATTTTAATGGAGCCTGTGGTTGATTAACTAGATCACAGAAGGTTGATATATAACCCCTTGCCACAATAATTTTCGTTTTCTGTATACGTATTCCGACAACTAAGTTGTCATCATCAGCAGATAATTAAACAGTGTCGCACCTGGATAACTACGGTAAAAATACCCGTATTTTGATACAGTGTACGGTTTGGCTTTCAGCGGTACGGATCGCGTGCGGAAGTTGTTTTTCGTATGGGTATTTTTACCGTAGTGCGACACTGTTGAATTATCTGCTGATGATGACAATTTAGTTGTCGAAATACGTATACAGGAAACGAAAATTATTGTGTCAAGGGGTTATATATCAACCTTCGGTGATCTTTCATGGAGGTGTATTCGTAAAAATTGGTATTTTGTAAACCAACCTAGTGCATACTAAACAAGAATTTTAACAATATCATCATTCCCTTTTCTATTCCATTTAGCGTTGAAAGAGAAACGTATACAATTTACAAACATTCTAAAAACTACCTCCATGTTTGTCGTCACTTTATGCGGTCTGGTGTTCTTTTTTCTCGTTCTTCATTTAGCAGTTATGCGTAAGATAGGTGTGGCACACATTTGATAATGAACCGTCATTTTCTGCATTATATATTTAGATCAGACGCGTCAGTTTTCGTTCGGCGAACGTACAGACAGATGTCCTATTTTTGAAATACCACCGCTATTAATGTGCTCAAATATACGTTCTCGAAGCGATATAGTTAGATAGTTTTCTGGGAAAAATATCGAAGAATTTGTATGCATTTCAATGAACTATTGTTCCTATGTATGTACAGATAAGGGAGATAAATATTTTTCTATTTATTCGTAAAATAAAGAAATATTAAAAGATAACGTAATAATTACGAGGGAGCGTTTTTATATTCGCTGAATGAGCGGGTTGTAGAGGGGTGAGTAGGCGCATTTGGGGCGTGGCCTGTGCAGCGACTCATGATTAGTATAAATACGAAGTTTCATTGTTATTAGACAGTTAGTCTTTGAGCTATCGTCAACCAAGTAACATAATCAGGAGTGAAAAGTGAAATATGGAAAAAATCGAATATCGTGCCGTTATAAAGTTCCTTACCAGGCAAGCAAAATCAGTGGCGACCATAATGAATGAGATGTCATTGGTTTACGGCGACTCTTGTCCAGGAAAAACCATGGTGTACAAGTGGCATAGTTTATTTAAACAAGGAAGGGAATCCCTTGAAGACGACCCGAGGCCGGGCAGGAGCATTGAGGTGACCACACCAGCACTTATCCAAAAAGTTGAACAAATTGTACTCGAAGATGCTCGACTAAAGAAGAAACAACTCGCAGAAATGGTTGGAGTATCCGATACAACAATTTTTAAAATCCTACACGATCATCTCGTCATGTCTAAGGTCAGCGCGAGATGGGTGCCGAGAATGCTCACGCCGCCGCAAAAACAACGCGAGTGTTCGCGTGCATTTTTGGACCTCTGTAATGAAGACAAGGATGGTGTATTGAGTAGAATTGTTACTGGAGACGAAACTTGAGTTCATCATTATGAACCTGAGTCCAAACAAGACTCCATGCAGTGGCATAAAAAGGGCACAGCACCTCCCAAGAAATTTAAAGTGTCACAATCAGCTGGGAAACTCATGGCAACGGTGTTTTGGGACTCGGAAGGAATATTGTTGATTGATTATAAAGATAAAGGTGTTTCTATAACCGGAGAATATTACGCTTCAATATTAGAGCGACTAAAAGAAGCCATTAAAGAGAAAAGACGGGGAAAATTGACAAAAGGTGTTCTGCTTTTGCACGACAACGCGCCCGTCCACAAGAGCCGCGTTGCGTTAGCTGCCCTGCATAAGGTGGACTTCGAAATTGTGAATCACCCACCCTACAGCCCAGACCTGGCCCCGAGTAATTATTACCTGTTTCCGAAAATGAAAAAAGAGCTGCGGGGTAAAAAATTTACTGCCGATGATGAAGTCAAGGAGGCAGTTTCGGCGTATTTTGCAAATAAAGAGAAATCATTTTTTTATGAGGGTATAAATAAATAAATTAATTGAAAGATGTGAAAAATGTATCCGTCTTGCAGGTGAATATATTGAAAAAGAAAAATAATTTGGTTTTTTTATTTCCACCCCCTGTCCCCCATTCCGCGAATATAAAAACGCTCCCTCGTATAGTTTTAAAGAAATGGATAAGACAAGCATAACTAACTATGAATTGAGTAGTTTAGAACACAAAAATATATTATCCTCTGAGAAGAATTGGGTCGATGCATTATAAATAAATCTCACGTTTGTATAAATAGAAAAAAGTTAATTTCTGTATCTGCAAGAATTCTGGACTGGAAAATCGTATAAATCAATTCTGACGAAATTGTATTTTTTCCTTACACTTGACCTAAATACAGAATTTTTAAGATAACATTACATGTGCTACCAAAATATAGAAATATATGTGGAAGTTAGTACGTGTACTTACTTAACGATACAGGCAACTTTTATGTATGTGTGTACACATGTATATTAACATTTAAGTTGACATTTTTCGCTGAGGGTTTCATGAACTCATTGAACCCCATGTCTGCAATATTACTTTTTGAGAGGCAGAGTAAATGTCATAGCAAAACAACAAAAAAGGTAATTATAAATTTTAATCTTTTGTGTTTGGATTTTTTGCCCAGTAGCGGATAATAAAACTCACAGTTCAGATTTACGACGTATTGAAGGGTCTTTCAGAGTTAATTATTTCCATTTTAGTTTACAACAGATGGACTTTATATGTAAAGGATGTTTCAAATTTCGCGGTCTTTTTAAAGAATAAATAAAACACATAACTTGCACTTACTTTCAAAAATTTTTATTGGTAATTGAAGTATCAGTTATGACATTTATATGCGAAAAATAATATCTGCCAAATGGCCTCCTTTTGCAGCTCCACAGACGTCCACTCTTTTGTTAAAAAGGAATTGATTGTGGATTGTTTTTATAAACCTAACTTTTCACATAACCCCAAAGAAAATAGTCTAACGGTGTCAAATCACATGATTTTGGTGGTCAATTAACATCACCGTTTCTTGAGATTACACGTCCAGGAAATTTTTCTCTCAATAAATCAATTAATTCGTGTGCACAGTGAGGTGTAGCGCCATTCTGTTGAAACCACATATTCTCTAGATCTATATTCATTAATTCAGGACACAAAAATTCGGTTATCATCCGACAATATCGATCACCATTCACAGCTATAGCTTCACTAGGAGCATTTTCAAAAAAGTAAGGTCCAATTACACCACCTAACCATAATGCACACCAAACAGTAACTCATTTAGGATGCATAGGTTTCTCATGAATAATTTGTTGATCTTCCTCACCCTAGATACGGCAATTTTGTTTATTAACATAGCCACTAAATTCAAAACTCAAATTCATCGGAAAATATTAATAATAATAATAATAATATATTGATGTATATGTACATACACACGTCATTACATTATATAAATAAATAAAAACACAAAAACGAAAACCTTTGAGGCTCACAGTTAATACGCCACCAAACACGTTAAAACCCGCAAGATTTATACAAAACACAGTAACAATGAAAACAGAAAAACATAAAAATGGCAATGTCAAAAGTCATTTACTGAGTAGAAACAGTTCTCCACCAGCACTGTTTTTATTAATCTTTTGAGACTAATCCATGGTAGTCTCCTAAACCTATAAGGCAAAGCATTGTATGTCTTTACGGTCATGTAATTTGAACTGAGTTGACTTTTCCCAATGCGATGATACTGTATGACCAAACTACTCTGGTTTTGTGTTTCGTATTCGTGAAAATCACCATTTTTGCAGAACTTCTCTGGCGATTTATGAACAAACTCCAGGAAAGCAAGTATATACAAGGATTATTTTTTGAGAAAAATCAGCTGGTTGTTCATTGATGAAGTTGACAAATGAATGACGTTTTAAATGATCTAATAGCTTCAGTTCCTGTGTTATTTGAACCTTATATGCCTTCAGTGCTAAATCCTGGTGTAAAATACGCCATGTTGTTGATCCAATAAGTCCAAGTTGTTGTGAACGTCGTCTAATGGAGATTTCAGGATCTTCAGCAACACTTTTACGAACCAAACCAATATTTTCTTGTGAACGACCACTACGACTGTATTTTTCACTTTTTTGATCTTCCACGGAACCGGTCTCTTGAAATTTGCTTTCAGATGGACGATTATATAAACCATAAAATTCACGTAATTTTCTAAAAACTCTTTTCACAGAACGCTGATTTTCATAAAATAAATCAACAATTTGAACGCGTTGTTGTACCGTGTACGAAGCCATTTTTATAAATGTCATACTTTTTAAAGGATCATATACTCAGACAAATTCAGTGCGCCATCTATATTTCATTTATTCTTAAAGAAAACCGCGCAATTTGAAACACCTTTTACATGTTTTTTTTTAATAAATTATTTTATACTCTTTAGTAAGATAATATAACAGCAAGTATGATTGTGGTTGTGTTGTTATTTTGCATTTTCACACCTTACCGTATTCTTTTCCTTTTTAATATGTTGTGCTCGTTTCAATAAAAGGTATAGATAGCGGAAGTTGTTCAGTTCTTTTATTTTTGATTGGAAGTATTTATTCCTTTGAACGGAATTGCATAATATTTTTTAGATTTTTTTATTGAGGAAAATGCCTAAAGTACTTAGGAAAGGGTCCGAGTTCTCCGTTGTTTGGGGCATACACCAAATAAAAACTTCATTGGCAAGATGAAAACTCCATTCCGGAATCTCTATTTTCATTGCTTCAGAAGGCAACCTTACAATTAACCTTAATTGGCTACTGCCGTTGCTTTGGTTTCACTTCTCTTTGTTTTCAACACCCTTTTCACGAACCTGGTGATTTTCTGCCAGCAATCGTTTCCACATTATTTCCACAACGTCGTCCGGCGTCGACGAGCCTACTTGTTCTTGTAGTGCGTCTTTATATTCAGTCCACCTATCGCACACGAAGGAGGTGCGTCGAGCATTGTCTCCTGCTGAGTCCTGATATTAACGAGCCGCGTTCTAAACTTTACTCATTCTGGCCCAGTGTTTATTGAAGAACTCATATTCCTTGAGTAACTGTGTAAGGTAGTAGTTTACCTCACCATGGTTGCCGTCTATCCACTCCGTGATGCTACGGACCAATCTCCTTGTCCATCATCTTCGTTTCGTTTCGCCAACGTTCTTGCCTCTTCAGTCGAGTGGGCGCTTTAGATTCTGCCTTCGTTTGTTTTGCCCCAACTTCTTCTCGAATCTCGTAGACCCTCTTCCTTTTCTGAGCCAGTAGATCGATAAGGATTACTCCCGCACCATCTGTAGCGTCCCTTTCTAAAGCCATACCGTCTGTTGGATAAGCCTCTAGCATCGTCAATGCTAATTTCCGATCGTCTCTCCAACAATCTTTCTAAAAGTTTGCTACCGTTTCTAACAAGCAGATTGGTCTATATGCAGGATCGCCCTTGCCTTTGCGTATCAACACAAGTCATTGAACTTTCCATCTCCTGCAGAAAACAACTTCTGTAAGGCATCGATTGTATGAATTTTCTAGTTATAATTACAAAATTATTCAAATTTTAGAGATAATTCATTTGTACATTCGAAAAATCAAATTTTATTTAATTATGCGACTTTTCAAGTTTATTGTTCTCTCGGGATTTAGCCAAAAGAGTAAGATAAATTTTGACAGCAGAATCCCTTTCAGGACTTTAATGTTAGAAGCTTTTAATAATGTACAGTAACTTTTCAAAATTAGCAATTTTTGCGAGTATGCCACTTTGGAAGAATTCGCATTTGGCCAAAATAAAAATAGTACGTAGATCAATAATTCTTAACTAGTAGAATACGAATTTCTTAATTTTAATATCAAAATCGTTCAAACTTTAAAGATAATATATTTATACATTCGAAAAGTCATATTTTTATTCAACTTTTTAGTTTGTTTTTCTCTCGTAATTAAGCCAAAAGAGATTTTAATATCAGAATCGCTTTTAGAAACTTCGAAAGCGTTGACACGCAAACACTTTGTTAATGTATAGTAACTTTTCAAAATTAGCAATTTTTGCCCTTTAGAAAAGTTAATACTTTCACCAAAATAAAAGACTTGAATTTGATGTTCGTAGTACGTAGAACTGTAATTCTGAACTAGCAGGCTATGAATTTTCTAATTTTACTAATAATGTTGTATAGAGCGTTTATTATTTTTTGGTTTCGTAATGGACATGTAGTCATTTATTTACGAAATAAGCGCGCTCACTGGGCGTTCGCGTCTGTAGAAAGGTTTCAATTTTGTTCAACAGATGGAAGTATAATTATGTTTACGTGTACGTTTATCTTCTTTGAAAGAACAATTCGTCGATCAAATACTGGTTAACTACGAGGGTGGTCCTAGAAGTACCCGACCCAACAAAGAAAGCACAAACATGTTGGAAAGATATATTTATTTTTCAACATAATATCCTTTCAGCTCTATACACTTTTCCCAGCGATGTTCAATAAGTTCGATACCCTTTTTATAATAAGAACTGTCTTGCTCCTCAAAATAGCCACTAACTGTAAACATCACTTCTTACTGACATCGTTAGAAAATCTTGACCACTGAGCAATTTTTTCAAGGGGCTAAATCATTGCAATAACGGATTTGTGAGCTGGGGCACTATCTCGATGAAACAAGACTTTCTTCTTAGCCAAATGCGGCCGTTTTTGCTTGATTTCTGCGCTCAAACGTTGCAATAAGTTCGCATAATACTCACTGTTGATATTTTTTCCTTTTCCAACATAGGCAATGAAAATTGCCCCAGGCGCGTCTCAAAAAACCTATGCCATGACCTTGCCTGTCGATGAAACGGTCTTCGCCTTCTTTGAAGCCGGTTCTCCCTTTTGAGTCCGTTGTTTTGATTGTTTTTTGTCTCGAGTGTGAAGTGATGGACTCAGGTTTCATCCATGGTTATAAAACGCTGCAGAAATTCTACTTTGTTGCTGTGAAACTTTGCTAAACGCTCAATTGAAACATCTTTACGACACTGTTTTTGCTCGAGTGTAAGCAAACGCGGCACCTATCTTGCACACATCTCTATCATGTCCAAATTTTCAGATAACATGCGATGTACCGCACATTTTGAAATGCCTACTACGTCCGGTAGGTCACGCACTTTTAGTCGACGATCGTCCAGTACCGCTTTGTGGATTTTCTTCACCATTTCTGGAGTCGTCACCTCATTTGGTCGACCACTGCGATGCTCGCCTTGACAGCTCATACGGCCTCGTTTAAACTCCGCTACTCAATATTTCACTCTTGTAAACGAAGGAGCAGACTCACCCAGAGTAGAATCCAGTTCAGCTTTTATGTCGGTTGGGCTGAGGCCTTTCAAATAAAAGTGTTGTATTACGTAACGATGACAAATTTTTTCCATTTTTACAAATTCACTGAAAACGTTCACTATTGATGGCTGCCAAACAAATACTAAACAACTGTCTTCGAACTTGAAACATATGCTTTATAGATTGTGTATTTGCTAATAAAGTGATATTTCTCAAACAATTGCCGCCATTTCTATGTCAGCCCGTGTACTTATGGGACCAGCCTCGTAATTATCTATCAATAAGCGAAACGATCAGTCATCTGTCATGTAAAGAAAGCACCGGCCGTGTTTTCATACCGTATATTTTCGTCTGTAGGGCAGATTTAGTTAGATAAATTTCGATATCAAGATCGCTTCAATGATTTTTTAATATGCCAGGTCACGAACATTTATTAATTTATTAATTTACGATCACTTGCGAAATACTAATTTTCGCTTTGTTGGATACACTCTACACACTTGATCTTATGCATTGCTCAATCAACACTATTCAAAGAATAATATTTATAATAGTTTGTTAAGATCAGATTAAATAAGTCGAATAAATTAATATTTACGTACTTAATCAGTCTCATTTCTTACAGTAGTGGTCATGTAATATTCATATACGATTTTTTAACTAAAGATACCGCTAACTCATCCACAATGGATTATCATAATCTTTAAAGATCCAGCAATCACGAACGTTAATTTCGAAACAATTACTTAATTGTTCAGTATTGTACGCTTATCGAAAAAGGAAGTAACCAGTTTCTTTAATTAATTGCAATTGTATCTTGAGTATCATGCACATTGTAAGCCCGTCGGTCAACTTGAAAAGTAATTTTTTTAAAATCCCGACTCGTACGAAGCGTGCCAATTACTCCTATGTTGTACATATATAGCGCTTAATTAATAAGATAATCCTGTTCTATAGATAATAAATGAATGCGTGCATACATAATTTAGAGGAGAATATTTATATTTATACATTCCGAAACGCAGTTTCTATCATGACGATCATCTATCAGTCTCTGATGTATTTGTGTATGTGTGTATATACAATACATATAAACATATATGTGGATGTATATATGTGAGAGTATCGCGGATAAACGTCATGATTTTCCCGCTCTATTTAGAGACAGAATTGAACACATCCTTGAATAAACTGTTTAAATTAGTTGTGAATGCTTTATTTTCTTGGTGCGCGCTTCTTTTTTAATTAAACGAATGTGGGTGAAACGCAATAAAGAGCATTTGGTCGTCGTTTGCTATTCTGATGAAAAGGAAGTGACATTTTAGATGATTATGTGTTGCTTTATTAAAATTTACTAATTCTTAGGCGCATTTTATTGGACGTTTCGGTCTTGTTTCCTAACTTTTATTGAGAAATAATAAATAAAAATAGTTTCCAGACATTTTACTATGTCATTTTTGATTTAGTGAAGAATTGTTTACAGCTGTTACTTGATTTCATTGCAGTTTTTATGTTTTAAGCTTTTAATATGTTCTGTATTTTTTCCGATATTTTAGGTGTAATGTATGTTAATGTCGACCATCGACATTAACATAGAAGTAAAGTTGAACTACATACAAATAACTATGGGAAAACTGAAAGGCGAAAAGCATATAATACTAATACGGTTTGCAACTCTACGAGGGTGGTCCCATAAGTACCCGTCCTGACTTAGATATGGCGGTAGTGGTTTGAAAAATATCACTGTATTAGAAAGTACGCAATCTATAAAACATATCCTTCAAGCTTGAAGACGCCACGTTGTTTAGTATTTGTTTGGCAGCCATCAATAGTGAACGTTTTCAGTGAATTTGTAAAAATTGAGAAAATTGGTCATCGTTATGTGATACAATACCTTTATTTGAAAGGCCTCAGCCCAACCGATATAAAAGCTGAATTGGATTCTACTCTAGGTGAGTCTACTCCTTCGTTTGCAAGAGTGAAATATTGGGTAGCAAAGCTAAAACGAGGCCGTATGAGCTGCCAAGACGAGCATCGCAATGGTCGACCAAATGAGGTGACGGCTCCAAAAAATGGTGATGAAAATCCACAAAGCGGTACTAAATGATCGTCAATTGAAAGTGCGCGAGCTAGCGGAAATAGTAGGCATTTCAAAAAGTGCAGTACATTGCATAATCAGAAAATTTAGACATGAGAAAGCTGTGTGTAAAATGCGTGCCGCATTTGCTCTCACTCGAGCAAAAGTAGTGTCCTGAAGATGTTTCAATTGAGCGTTTAGCGAAACTTCACAGCAACGAAGCAGAATTTTTGCGCCGTTTCATAACCATAGATGAAATATGGGTCCACCATTTCACACCCGAGACAAAAGAACAATCGAAACAATGGATTCAAAAGGGAGAACCGGCTCCAAAGAAGGCGAAGACAGTTTCATCTGCAAGCAAAGTCATGGCATCGGTTTTTTGGGATGCGCGTGGAATAATTTTCATTCACTGTCTTGAAAAAGGAAAAGCTATCAACGGCGAGTATTATGCGAACTTATTGCAACGTTTGAGGGAAGAGATTAAGCAAAAACGGCCGCATTTGACTAAGAAGAAAGTATTGTTTCATCAAGACAATGCACCAGCTCACAAATCCGTTATTGCAATGGCCAAAATTACTTAATTAAAGTTTGAGTTGCTACCTCATGCACCCTATTCGCCCGATTTAGCCGCCTCGGATTATTTTCTGTTCCCAAAATTGCAAAAATGGTTCAGTCGTCAAAGATTTTCCAACGATGAAGAAGTGATGTCGGCAGTTAATGGTTATTTTGTGGAGCAAGATAGTTCTTATTATAAGAAGGTTATCGAACTTATTGAACATCGCTGGGAAAAGTGTATAGGGCTGAAAGGAGATTATGTTGAAAATAAATATATTTCTTTCCAAAATTTTTGTGTTTTCTTTGTTAGGTCGGGTACTTCTGGGATCACCCTCGAATTAGAAGACTAAGATGACTTTATCAACAAGTTCTTCACCACTAACAATCTAATAATTATTACTTAATTATTACGCTGTATTTTAGAATTTGTTTCATGCGGGTTCTTGCCGTCGTTTTGTAGGTGCGACACTGTTTAATTATCTGCTGATGATGACAATTTAGTTGACGAAATGCGTATACAGAATACGAAATTTAATGTGGAAAGAGATTATATATCAATGTTAAGTGATTAAGTTAATCAACCATAGGCTCCACCAAAATTACCTTGGAGATTGGAGCATAATTTTAGCCCTTGTAATAATTCAATATAATTCTTCTTCCTTTAAAATTATTCAAAGTAGTTATTCAATTCGTTTTTCTAATTTGTTTAATTGTATCGTTTCTTTTTTATATTTGATTTTATATTTTCTTATTTTTTTGTTATACTTTTGTTATGCACATATTGTATAGTTTCAATTACATTAAAGAATTTTTTTGTGCAATCTATGCAAAAGTTTATTAATATTTTTCAAAATCTTTAAATCGAAACATCTTAGTATTATATTAATACATTTTACAGCAACTAAAACAATAACACTCCATAATTATTCCAGTTATAAAACACTTGCACTTTAAAATCTCTACTTTATATTCATTTAATTTTATCAGAGGCTATAAGGTTAAAAACGGGGTCAAAAGCTAAGTCATTCAGTTTAATGTATGGATGTATATACCTTCCTATGAATTGCCTATTTAAAGCAATTTTCATGATAGTCATGATCTTTCTGGGGCTTATTCATTATATATGTTAATGTATTATTGACTTGACATGTTGTGGGAGTCGACGTATGTATTTATAAATACTGTCGATCGTATATTTTTCCATTTTAACATACATTTAAAGATCTATAAATGGTTAATCTAGCTCGTACATTTCTATAAATTGTTTTTGTTTGTAGTAAGGTAAGTATAAATGTGGACTTTTTAAACTTAAGCAGATCTTACAGTTAGTTGTTGAAAGTCCTTATCTTATTAAAATAATTTGATATCATCCAGACATGAAATTAATTGGAAATAAATCTTTCATTTTTTTTATTAGCTTTAGGTTTAATGTTTATTTATATTTCAATATTTATTTTGATATCGAGAAGTGTACGAACTTTTTTTTCTACCTTAACAAATTACAATTTGTATAGCCAAAAATGATAATGTAATAATGCTTATTTTAGTGAGAATTAAAATTTGGAAATTATACGAGGGTAGCCGTTTATATTTCGAGAAGAGCAAAAAAAAATTTTTATTATCGAAAATAGTTTTATGACTTTTCAAAATATTTTCCTTGAAAGTCAATGCACTTTTGCATTCGTTTAAACTAATGTGAAAAGCATTGCTGCCACTATCAAGACGCTATCTCCAAAATATGAGTTTCGAATGCCTCAACTACCTCTTCCGGCGTAGAAAACCGTTGACCACGAAGCTTATTCTTCACGTGTGGAGACAAAACGAAATCACAGGGTGCTAAATCAAAACTGTACGGCGGATGACTCATCAAATCAATGTTTTACCCGGTCAAATATTCAATTGTTTTTGGTTTGTTTTCCTTATTTCTTCTCTCTCGCCGTTTGGGCAATATTAAGAAAGTTGTAAAAGGTGTTCCAATAAGACCTTTCATTTTCAATAACCCACCATTTTAACAGTTGTCATGACTCAATCTGTAACTACTTGACAGATGACAAGTAAAAACTACGTCATTAATAAAAATGGAACGATATACGCTTCAACAATTCATCGAAATTATTAAAATTCACTACAAAAATGGTGAAAATTTCACGGCCACAGTTCGTAAAATTAAAGCACTTTTGGGTCATCGTGAAGCAACTTCTTGGCTAGCATATGAGAAACTGGTGGAAAAGTTTGAGCTATTGGGATAGGTTAGTTAGTTAGTTAGAATCGAACTCATGCATGTCGCTCAAGAACAACTGTGAATATTGCTGTTGTAGCTCATATTGTTGAGGAAAACTAAGGTTTGTCCATTTTTCGTCGATCTTTGGAATTGGGCATTCCATAAAAGACATTACACCGTATCTTGCATAAAGACTTAGGTCTCAAGACTTTTAAAGTTCGGCTAACATGCCTAACACGCCTACCGATCATTGACAACGTCGTGTCTTTGCTGATTGGATCCTTGAAATGCATCAAACCGAAAAATTGAAAAATCATCGTGAGTGATGAGGCCCATTTTCACCTCGGAGGCTACGTTAACAAGCAGAACTTTCGCATTTGGGGCACGAAAAATCCAAGAATTATTGTTGAAAAGCCTCTCCATCCTCAACGTGTGACTGTTTGGTGCGGTTTTTGTTCTGGCGGAGTCATTGGACCTTACTTTTTCGAAAATGAGGCTGGAGAAACTGTTACGGTGAATGGATTGCGCTATCGAACGATGATTAATGATTTTGTATGGCCGGAATTGAAAGATATTGATGTGGACGACGTTTATTTTCAACAAGACGGTGCTACTTGCCACACAAGTAACGATACCATCGCTCTTTTGCGTGAAAAGTTTCCTGGTCCTGTGATTTTTCGAAAAGGCGATCACAATTGGCCACTGAGATTTTGTGAGTTAACACCTTTAGACTTTTTTCTTTGAGGCTACCTGAAAGATATGGTCTATGCCAATGGCCCACAATCGATTCAAGACTTAAAAGATGGAATTCGTGCAGTTATTGAGGAAATACAACCGCAAATGTACGAATTGGTGATGAAAAAAATTTCGTGAAAAGAATATGGTCCTGCAAGCAAAGCCGTGGCAGCCATTTGGCTGATTGTTTTCTATTATGAATGGCTTACCCGCCTCTTTACAATTACATCCTATGATTTCGCTTAAAAACACTAGTTTATTTATATAGCAAAATGAAACCACTTATTGGAAGACCCTTTATATATTTACTTCACTCCATAAAAGAGCGAAGAATTAGCATTTTGCGTACTGTTTTCTATGGAATATTTAACGTAATTTTAATTCCTAGATTTAATATTTTCGGTAAAAGTTTTGGCATCACATCTTTCGGTTTTTTTAAGTAAATGCCAATTTTGATTGCTTGATGAAGATAATGATGATGAACTCATTAAATTTATGTTAGTCATAGTCAAAGTTTTAATCAATAAGGTTGATATATAACCCCTTTCCACATTAACTTTGTAAATTCTGTACACGCATTTCGACAACCAAGTTGTCATCATCAGCAGATAATTTCAAAGTGTCGCACCTGGTAAAACACGGCGAAAAACAACCGCACGAAAATCAAACTCCGTACGCGATCCACACCGTTCAAAACCAAGATGTACACTGTGTTTGTTTCACAAGATTTTTAAAATTATTCTTACTTAAACTAACATGCACTACATTGAAAAAAGGGGGATTACGGTCAAGACAGTCAAGTGTCCGCCTGTAATTTATTATATAGTTCGTCCTCTGACATTAAGTAGGGAAAAAAGGGGCGTTTGTACTGGGTTGTACTGGGCCACTTACAAAGTTAATGTGGAAAGGGGTTATATATCAACCTTATTGATTAAGTCAATCAACCACAGGCTCCATCAAATTCAACTATAGTCAAAGTTATTCTACTAATTAAAAGCCTAAGACGACGTAATGATTTGGTGCAAAACTTTTGTTTTGTTTGTATTATTATTTGTTTATAACAATATTATTTGTTTATAACAATTATTGTAATTAATGATAAAATAGAATTTCGAATTACTTTATAACATAATTATAATTCTGATATGATTTTATAAATAACGTATATATAAATATGTTTATGTGTAAATATAATAATTTAATTGTTTAGATCTAAATTGTTTAATTGAATTTCATTCACTGTATTTTATTAATGTTTATTTGATCTACTGATATAATGATTAAATATATGTAAGTAATAAATAAAAGCAAGCAAAAAATTATTTGTATATTACGCGTATTACTATGTTTGCTCGAATAAATATCGCAGCTTTGTTAAAAAGGATAGACATACTCGGACTGCTAATATTTGGTTTACATGGTGTAAAGATCATTCTATCAGGTTGTTACATATGAAATGTCCGATTTTGTAAGGAATAAAAAAAAGTCTAAATTTAAAAAAATATAAATATTTATTCTGCAAAATAGTCTCCATTTACATCAATAGTTTGTTGCCAACGGCCTGGAAGCTGAAAAATTCCCTTTGAAAAGAAATCTAGGTTTTGACGGCTCACATATTGCTCAAACACGGCTATTACAGACTCCCGGTCAGGGAAGTCCCTATTTTTTAAGTGATTGTCTAAACTTCGGCAAAAATGAAAATCAGTTGGCGAAAGGTCAGGTGAATAAGGTGGGTGATGGAGAATTTCGTAACCAAATTCCGAAAGTTTTTGGATTGTCTGTCGTGCAACATGAGGTCTTGCATTATCATGAAGAAGTATAAGTCCATGTCTATTGACTAGTGAGGGCTGCAAGCGGCTCAATTTTTCATGCATAGTTTCCAGTTCGGCACAATAGGACGCTGCCGTGATGGTTTCACCAGGTTTCAAGAATGAATAGTGAATAATACCCTTACTGGTCCACCATACAGTCACCATAATCTTTCGCGGGTGAAGTGATGCTCGTGCATGCTGTTTTGGTGCTTCACCTCGATCTAACCATTGTCCTGACCGTCTCCGATTATCATAAAGTATCCACTTTTCGTCACACGTTACCACTCGATGAAGAAACGGTTCAACTTTCTGTCGATTAGCCAAAGAGGTAGCCACCTCTAATCGACGGAGCTCATTGGCTTCCGTTAATTGGTGCGGTACCCATCGATCGAGTTTCTTCACTTTGCCAATCGAAGAAAGGTGACGACTAATGGTGGCAATGGACACTTGAAATGTTTCTGCAACGCTACGCACTGTTGTCGGCGGATTAATTTCAACTTCTACACACAGCTCGTCGTCATTAACGGTGCTACGCGCATATCCGCGAGGCTCATTTTCCAAATGAAAATTTCCGTCGCTGAATTTTTTAAACCATCGCCGTAATGTGCGTTCATTACACGTGGTTTCACCGAACGTCTGATTAATTTCTCGTGTTGCTACAGCTGCATTTAATCCCTTTTTTAAATCGAAAGAGGTAAATTGCCCGAATATCTCTTGCCGACAGCATTTCCATAGGCGAGACAAGGACAGGTGTATTAATCTTTCCAAGAAATGGAACAGGTACACACTTCAAAATAAATACCCTTTTCTACAAATACAATAATAATTTTCATCAAAAACATACACGTCTTCACACAGGCGCGATTCAGTTCAGACTGATGGAAAAAACGGACATTACATTTGTAACAACCTGATACATGAATTCGGGAGATATATTTTCGTGTACATCGAAAACCTTTTTGTGGTACTTATTATACATAGTAAGTACGTAGTACTTCTTCACCTTGATCCGAGAGGTGAACTGAGGTGTGGTATTCTTTCATTTATACTAGAAAGTTCTTATTCTGTTAGTGTAGAACTATTGTTTTTAAAATCTGTGTATTTATTACTAATAATATGAATATTCATTAAGTAAAGGCTGAATCAGTTCCAAAAATATTTATTTCGGAAATTCAAAGCTACACAAACGTCAGTTTAAATTGCTTATTATTTTAAATACCTCCCTTTAAATAAAAACAATTGCTAAACTTTTTTAAGTTTCATATTTTCTGTTAAAAAATGTAAATATTTTAAAGTGTAAACAATGAAATAAAGACCCAAAGTTGTAATACTACCAAATTATTTTAGCAGACAAGATCTGAACGACCACAAAATAACAATTTCCCGCTAGAACAATCCGTGTAATTTTCATTCAGTTCTATTGCGCATTTTACCTTAATACCCAAGTCAACGTCAACTGTGTACAGTCACGTATATTTTCGCTTTTAGACAACAAAGTGAATCCAATTAAACAAGAAATACCCGCATATCCTGAGCAATGGGGAAAGGTCAGTATTAAAGTAACGGAGGCGGTTACGCGTTAACTGGCAATTTATGCGCTCAAGAGGACGACGACGACGATGATGATGGTGCTAAACGACTGCGTGTCTAATTGCTTTTGACCGGTTGACTAGTACAAATTGCGTGATTACTGAAATATATCGACTTCAATGAAGAATGAATGATGAAATGTAAACATGGATCTACAACTTCAGAAATGTGTATGTGACGTAACGCCATGTGTTGCCATAATTACTAGTTCGCGGTGTATAATTTGGAGCCTCGATCAGCGCTATTACCACATCAAATTAATTCCTTTAAAAAACACATGATAAGGTCATGGAAGAATACAATTGAAGATTGTTGTGAATTAAGAAATGGTTAACATGTTTTAACGGAATTTATAATTAGCGTCGTCAATTATGTAACGTCGATCTAGGGAACTTATAATACTTAGAAATTGATGATCTGTAAATACGGTTCTATCACGATAAGGAGTATCATAAATCAAATTAGAGATTTCGATAATTGTTTATAATTTAAGCGAAATAAATAGTGGCAAAAAACCGAGACCAGTCTACTGCGATGAATTGCTGAGATAACGATCATTAATCAAAGTTAAAATTCCAACCGCTTTCAAGGATCTTGAATTTAAATCAGCGAATGACATAGTAGTCAATCCGAAACTTTTTTGTACAGTTTGTTATTAATCTTTTGTATAATTAAGTAGTACCTTAATTAATGTATTAAGTAGTACCTTAATTAATGTACCGATTATTCTGGAATCGGATGTTTTTCACGCATTAAAACGACTTAAGAATTCTAATACTGCGGGTAGTGATGGTATCCCTAGCTTCTTGATTAAGGATTGTGCCGGCGTCCTTGCTGCTCCATTATGCCAACTATTTAATCTTTCACTTCAGTCTTGTACTTTTCCTGAATGCTGGAAAATAGGTAGAATGATTCCGGTTTATAAGAAAGGCGATGTGGGTTGCATTGAAAATTACCGTCCCATTACAATAATAAACAACTTCGCCAAAGTTTTTGAGGCTTGCCTCTTTCATAACATCTCTCCGCAAATCAAATCTCTGCTATCCACATGCCAGCATGGTTTTTTTGGTAAGCCTTCAACGGTCACTAACTTAACAATATTTACGCTGTTTCTGTCTGATAATATGGATAAGAACATTCAAGTAGACGCTGTTTTTACCGATTTCTCTAAAGCGTTTGATCGGTTAGATCACTCAATATTACTACACAAGCTGGCTAAAGTGGGTTTCTCGCCGTCACTTACACTCCTATTTCGGTCCTACTTATCTCATAGACCTAACTATGTCTACTACAAAGGTCATAAATCACAGCCTTTTCATTCAACATCTGGAGTTCCGTAAGGGTCAAATCTCGGACCTCTTTTATTCTCTATTTTTATAAACGACCTTGCAGAAATTCTAGACTCTGAGAAATTATTATTCGCAGATAATCTGAAAATATATCACGCAGTAAATAATATCGATGACTGCGCTCACCTTCAGGAACAATTGGATGTAATCCAGACATGGTGCACCGATAATGGGGTTCACTTGAATATTTCTAAGTGTAGATATGTCTCATTCACTCGTAGAAGTTCCTCTATTGAATTCAATTACACTTTGAACAATGCTTGCCTAGAAAAATGCCAAGTTGTTAGGGATTTGGGTATTACATTTGACTCCAAATTATTATACAATATCCATATAAATAATATATCCAATGCTGCATTAAAAACTTTGGGTTTCATAATTAGAACCACCAAGTCCTTCTCGTCAATCGACAGCATAATACCACTTTATTTTGCCTTTGTTAGGTCGAAACTCGAATATGCGTTATTGGTATGGTCACCTCTTTATAAAACACATATCCATGTGCTGGAATTAGTGCAAAGGCGCTTTCTGAAGTCCTCTACTTTCGCGAGTTTGGGAACTATCCTCCTCGGGGCTACAGCCATATTAATCTACTAACTACATTTAACATAGAATCATTAGAGCTCCGTAGATACCGCAATGATATAAAATTTCTTTACCATCTTCTGCATAATGGAATAGACGCACCTGAAGTTCTAGCAAAGATAAACTTCTTGGTTCCCAGGCAAGCGACTACAATAACGAACACCTTTCGTCTGCCCATTCCAAGGACAAATGTAATGATTGGATCGCCTGTCTACCGAATATGTAATAACTTTAATAATTTAACAGCCGTAGATATAAACTATAGTCCTTTACCAACGATTTTACGTCAGTGTTTGTAGTGTATAGGTGCGTTTATACTTTTTGTGGTGGTGAGTCTTACAAATAAGTATTTAATGTTAATTAGTATTTAATGTATTCAGAAAATTTAGTGTTCACTGTAAGTCAACACAGAAGTAATTAGACTTAAAAGTTGTCCTGTAACAGGATTGTAAAGATATGTTGGGCAAATATATACGTTATTATTATTATTATTATTATTATTACAAGTTACCTGTTTTCAATATGACATAATATTTAATAAATCCACAAACGAGCTTTTGAACTAAACGTGCTGAATCTTTATTTATTTCCAGTTCCATTACTGCTTCTATAAACAGATATCTAGTGCAGCCATGCATTTACCACTTCCTCCTGTCGTCAATGTTTACACGAAGACGTTCAATCAGATAGTACCATTACCACCACAAAAATGTTTACGATTTACACGAAAATATATCTGCCGATCTTTATAACTTGTCATGTAAACAATCCTTTGGCGATCGTACTATAACATAGTAGTACAAAAACACATTATTTTCCGAAGATAGAAGATATATATTTGTGTAAATATAGTAATGACGACGTAGCTGATCTGGTGAATGTAAATACGAATGTAAATAACGCCATGTGTTGTCATAATTGCTAGTTCGCTGTGTATAATTTGGAGCCTTGGTCTTTACTATTACCACACAAATTAATTCTTTAAAAACTCATGAATAAGGCCATGCATCTAATTACTTATTTTCAAATCCATAGTTGATACTACGAACCGAATTTTCTCCTATCGCTGAATTTTTATTAAGGCGTTCCATTAACGATTCCTTTGTTCTTATGCAGAAAAACAGCTGGTTTAAACTCGTTAATGTCTTAATCAGCTGTATATATGGATGCCATTCCCTGAATAATTTTCTTACTCTCCTAACACCTAGGCGAGTTAGAGAGGGGTTCCCTGAACATACAATATCTAAAGGGCGCCACTGTATTGTTTACTCTGAAAATCGTTTGCCAATACTGCAGCAAAGGGATCAATAAAATACGTTTGACACTTAACCGTCTTAAAAGGGATTTTTTTCTTCTTTAAAAATTATAACTTAAAGAAATAAGTTGCTAGTAATCCGGAAGAAAGACGAAAGGAAAAATAAATCTGCTATCACAGCAACCAAACCTGATTTATTAAGCACACAATGTGTCACAGACAACTGATGAACTAAAGCTATTGATACAGTAGATATAGATGTAGACATGTGCATGAAAATAACATTTACAACGGACAATTCTGATGCAGCTATATTGAAATTATTTAAAATCCCTGAATATATATGGTTTTCTGTAATGTACCGAACATAAGGGGGAATTACTGAGTTTTCTAGTCATGCACTGTTATTTGCCTACGCATTAAAATAGCAGTACCATAGATGGCGGTACAAATTCAGACGTATAAAGTTCTGTTTGTTGCAGAATAATATAAAAATAATCATCCATTTCTGTTGAAATATGGGCTGAGTAAAACATTGTTCGTCGGACAAAAACGCAACTATACTCGGTCTACTTAATGGAGGCAAAAGCTACAATTTTACACAAAATACACTCTCATGTTCTGCGAAAATGATTGCAAACGCTGAGAACTGGAGAAAAGTGAAAGAAAATCGTGGTGAAAAAAAGAAAACTAGCCCTAGAAACAGAAACATTATAACTTGTGCATAGAAGACACCGTTCGTAAGTTCAACTGCAATTAGAATTGAGTTACACCTTTGTATAAGCACTTCTACTATTAGGTGACGATTGATTCAAGGAAAGTTGCATGCAAGAAGGTTTAGTAAAGTTCCATTATTAAGTAAAAGGTAAATACAAAGTAGATTGTCGTTTACTTATGAACACGTACAATGGGACGAAAAAAAGGGGCGTAATGTACTGTGGTCCAATGAATCGAAAATAGCTTTATTTAATTCAGGTGCATACCAACAATACGTGCGAAAACCATCGTTGACAGCATTTCAATCCCAATACACCAAAAAGACGGTAAAATTTGGAGGCTCAAGCATCATGATGTGGGGTGTTTTTCGTGGTATGGCGTAAGCCTTTTACACAAGTGGAAGGCATAAAAAATGTTGATGTCTATGTGAACATGTTACAAACTGTGCTTCTACCATATGCAAGGAAAGAAATGCTATTAAAATGGTTGTATACGTAGGATAACGATCCGAAGTATGTTTCTCGTAAAGCGAAAACATGGTTTCAAGATAATAGCGTTCGCGATTTTGGGTTGGCTAGCACAATTTCCATACTAAACCCCCATTAAACATTTATGGGTGAAGTTGAAAAAGACTGTATCTGCTGTTAAGTCGTAAAATATTGACCACAGGTGTCAAGAGGTGTTAAACAATCAAGCAACAAAATATTAAGTGTTTCAATCCAATTATCTAAGTAAAAATGATATTTGGTTAGTATTTTGGCATGACTGCTATTTTAATGTACAATTAGTTTGTTTGTCCTAGAATATAAACAGTTTTATTTTCTTTTTGGTATTAAGAAACCTATTTATTTATTGTTAATGTTATGTAACATGGAATAAAGAGTTCAATAAACTTGAATTTCTTTATTTAACGTATAAATCGATAGATATTTCAGAACATGTAAGTCCACTGCTATTTTCGTGCTCATAACTACGAGGGAGCGTTTTTATATTCGCGGAATGAGCGGGTTGTAGAGGGGTGAGTAGGCTCATTGGGGGCGTGGCCTGTGCAGCGACTCATGATTAGTATAAATACGAAGTTTCGTTGTTATTAGACAGTTAGTCTTTGAGCTATCGTCAACCAAGTAACATAATCAGGAGTGAAAAGTGAAATATGGAAAAAATCGAATATCGTGCCGTTATAAAGTTCCTTACCAGGCAAGGAAAATCAGTCGCGACCATAATGAATGAGATGTCATTGGTTTACGGCGACTCTTGTCCAGGAAAAACCATGGTGTACAAGTGGCATAGTTTATTTAAACAAGGAAGGGAATCCCTTGAAGACAACCCGAGGCCGGGCAGGAGCATTGAGGTGACCACGCCAGCACTTATCCAAAAAGTTGAACAAATTGTACTCGAAGATGCTCGACTATAAAAGAAACAACTCGCAGAAATGGTTGGAGTATCCGATACAACAATTTTTAAAATCCTACACGATCATCTCGGCATGTCTAAGGTCAGCGCAAGATGGGTGCCGAGAATGCTCACGCTGCCGCAAAAACGACAGCGCGTAGATTGTTCGCGTGCATTTTTGGACCTCTGTAATGAAGACAAGGATGGTGTATTGAGTGGAATTGTTACTGGAGACGAAACTTGGGTTCATCATTATGAACCTGAGTCCAAACAAGACTCCATGCAGTGGCATAAAAAGGGCACAGCACCTCCCAAGAAATTTAAAGTGTCACAATCAGCTGGGAAACTCATGGCAACGGTATTTTGGGACTCGGAAGGAATATTGTTGATTGATTATAAAGATAAAGGTGTTTCTATAATCGGAGAATATTACGCTTCAATATTAGAGCGACTAAAAGAAGCCATTAAAGAGAAAAGACGGGGAAAATTGACAAAAGGTGTTCTGCTTTTGCACGACAACGCGCCCGTCCACAAGAGCCGCGTTGCGTTAGCTGCCCTGCATAAGGTGGGCTTCGAAATTGTGAATCACCCACCCTACAGCCCAGACCTGGCCCCGAGTGATTATTACCTTTTCCGAAAATGAAAAAAGAGCTGCGGGGTAAAAAATTTACTGCCGATGATGAAGTCAAGGAGGCATTGTCGGCGTATTTTGCAGATAAAGAGAAATCATTTTTTTATGAGGGTATAAATAAATTAATTGAAAGATGTGAAAAATGTATCCGTCTTGCAGGTGAATATATTGAAAAAGAAATATAATTTGGTTTTTGTATTTCCACCCCTTGTCTCCCATTCCGCGAATATAAAAACGCTCCCTCGTATATGTATAAAATAAGTACTCACATTAGTTAAAATTGCTTACTCAAAAATGAAATTAATTTAAATTATGTACTCTATTTAAAAATACCGAAAAATATCCTCAATATAAAATGAAGAGTTAGAACTTTTGTAAAATTTTTTGTTCAGAAGTGTATTTAAGAATATATTTTGTGAAATTATACCAAGTGTTTTAGTTATATTTATTACTTAAAGTGTTTCATAAAAAGCCTAGAATACAATCAATTATATTACAAGCAATAAATGTTTCACATGCGGTTATCTATGCGATATTTTATATTTCATTATCACGATATAGAAGGTAATGTATTGTGAATTTAAGTACAATTGCCTATAAAAATACAGCCAATTGGAAAAGTAATTGGACCGATAGTGCAATTTCACAGCGATAAGTCGAATATTAACCATTAGATCTAAAAGTACACATGTATCTAAACGCAATGATGACCTTTTAATGACAACTTTTCAAAACAATTTCTTGCGTGACTACATTTTTATTCGTATGTACTTTCTTTGAGTTTAGCGATGATAAACAACAGTTTATGACAGTGCGATACTATATCTCATAACTTCACCGCAGCGATGATCTAATTGAAAGTAGCACTGGCAAAATTCCCGTTCAGCAGAAAATAGGCCAGAACGGTTCGATGAAATGACTTGACATTAATGCTTTTGTGACCTATAAAATGAACACGGTGCTGTTCTGAATTCCCATTACGAACTTATAAAGTTGTCTGCTATGATATGCAATGTATATACTAACAAAAAAAAAACGATTTTGCGGTTGAATTTCGATATGAAATCTGTGATAATATAAATAATAAAGTGAATTATGTAAATATTGTTGTTAAATTAGTAATGAAAAGGAAATATGCGGAATAATAAAAATTTAAAAAAAATAAAAATCTAATTGGGTGGTGAAGAAATCAAACACGTGATCAAGACTAAAACACAAAAATGGAGACAATATCTTAGAAATGAAACACGTACAAACTATGGAGAATACAAAGAACAACGAATCAATGCGAAGGTGAAGGTAAAACAAAGAAAGGAAAAAACATGGAAAGAGTTTCGTGAGAAGAACGAGACAGATTACGAAACAAAAAGCTGATTTACCAGGTGTACCGGAAAGTCATTACCGCTTTTTTTTCATAAAAAAAACTACATAATTTTCAAGAAAATGGAAAAATTTATTTACTTAAAGTATTGGTTATTTGATTCTACACGCCTTGTTGTCTTACTTGGAATGTTCATTTACTGGCCTATTTGTCTAGTGCTGCAAGTATTGGGTTGGCAACTAAGTACTTTCGGTTTTTACTGATAGAGAGCGTTGCTTTATTTTTTGTATAACGTATGTTAGTGCTGCACTTTACAGTTTGTCGCGTGATATTAGTCACATTGACGTAACTTCAGAAGCAAGTAGTGCGTGATTTTTATTAAAGCTATTAGTTGTGGGTTGATTTTAAATGGAGTGCAGAAACGAACATTTTCGACATATTTTACTATTTTATTTCCGTAAAGGAAAGAAAGCTGCTGTGGCTCACAAAAAGATATGTGAAGTTTATGGTTCTAATTGCTTAACAGAGCGCACGTGTCAGAATTGGTATAAAAAATTCAGTTCTGGAGATTTTTCCCTCAAAGGTGAGCAACGTTCTGGTCGGCCTACTGAAGATGATGATGACCAAATCAAAGTCATAATTGAAGAGGATCGTCATATAACTGTTCGAGAGGTTGCGGAAAGGCTACATGTATCGCACACAACAATTGAAAAACATTTAAAATGTCTTGGGCTAGTTAAGAAGCTTGATGTTTGGGTACCTCACGAATTGAAAGAAATTCATTTAAAACAAAGAATCAACTTTTGAGATATGCACCTTAGACGAAATGAAACCGACCCTTTCTTAAAAAGAATCATCACTGGTGATGAAAAATGGGTCCTGTACAGTAAGATAGTTCGAAAACGATTATGGAGCAAACACGATAAACCAGCTCAAACCACATCGAAAGCTGAATTGCATCCAAAAAAGATCATGCTGTCAGTTTGGTGGGATTACAAAGGTGTTGTGTTTTTTGAGCTGCTTCCAAGGAACCAAACGATCAATTCTGATGTTTACTGTCAACAATTAATAAAACTGGATGAAGCAATCAAAGAAAAACGGCCAGAATTGTCAAATCGGAAAGGTGTAGTTTTCCACCAAGATAATGTAAGGCCTCACACATTTTTGGCAACTCGTGGGAAACTATTGGAGCATGGCTGTGAAGTGATGCCACAGCCCCCATACAGCCCTGATCTAGCACCATCTGATTAGCATTTATTTCGAAGTTTTCAGAATTCTTTGAATGGTAAAACTTTCACAAATAACGATGACCTTCACTCGCACCTGGTTCACTTTTTTGCTGATAAGGAGCAGACATTTTATGAGCGCGGAATCATGCAGCTGAAAGAAAGATGGCAAAAGGTCATTGAGCAAAATGGAAAATATATAATTGATTAAAAACTATTCTTTGTTTAAAAAAAAAGTGTTTTATTTTATACTACAAAACCGAAAGTACTTAGTTGCCAACCCAATAGTATGTTGATGAGCGATATCCAAAATTCCTTCTTTAACTTGGATCATATGACGACGTCTTGGTCTACCTGTCTACCTAGATCACATTGACTGGGAACAAACGTCCGAGACAGGGTGTTATTAACATTTGAGTGATTCCTTTTAACATTTTTTTTCATTCGGCAAATCGCCATGACGCAAACGTCTGTCCATAATACGCTCTGGAAACTTTGTTGGACGAGAGAGGGAGGCAATGATTATTCATTATTTTTCTGTATCGAAAAGATACGATAAACTCTACCAAGGAATCGTTCGTTAATAACACAAGTCTGCCTGATGATCCGTGAAATCGGTGAAACATATGTAGTAGACAGGGTGTTATTAACATTTGAATGATTCCTTTTAACATGCATTTCTACTGGTTTAATATTTTTATATAAACTTTTAAATAATGACGTGGATTGTCGTTTCCTCCTTTAAGAATTGAATTTTCATATTCCTCGATTGTCGGTTCCTTCTAGAACTAATGTAATATTAAAGTCGCCTCTATATGTAACGTGCAGTAATTTTAATTAAATATTTTGTACAGTAGACATTCATAGTGACTGCATGGGAGCATTACTCAGACTAGCAATTGAGGACAAGTAGGGGAGAATTGCTAAGTTTTCATTCTTTCTCAGCTCGTTTCTGTACTTTTATATATATATTTTTTTCTTTGGTCAGGTATTTACATGTAAAGAATTATTATGTTTAGTTATGATTTAGGAAATTCTATATTTACTTTTTGTTCTCCTTGAACACATTTATATATATGTATGATTGGTTTTGTCCTATTAATGGACGAAATTCTGTTGGACAGAATATAAATATGAATAAATAAATAAATATAAATATGTCTTAAAAAGTATAAGTGTTATGCAGCATTCCGGCAGCAATCTCTTTATTTTTGCAACACGGTAATCAATCATTTCTTTTGGCCATGTTTATGAAGAAAAAAATACAATAAAATCCTTATCCAGAATAATAATTTCGCTACATTATTTATGATCTAAATCTCATGAGCCTAAAATAAAAGCAGATTTTATCTAATCCAGTATTTTTTGCCTAATTAGGAACTGCTTTTTTTAATTCAAATACTTCCTCCGAAAAACTTTTGTTACTTCTACTAAATTGTAAATTCGCGTGCACAATGTTACTAGAGTAGAAAATAAACTGATAGATTTCCCTTTAATATACTCTCAACACCAACACCATTATTGAAAGAAGTTATAGGTAATAAAAAGCAACACGATCGCACAACAACTGCACTAACGACGTACTTTAGTAGTTAACCGCTTTTATTTGTCCATCGCCGAGAGTACTTAGATTTTTTATTATAACCGGTCGGTCAAATCCACGATTGCAACATGATAAACGTGACATTAATCCAAAACATAGCGTGTAATTTTGAGACGTTAGAGCACGACCTCTGGCGATATTCCGCTAAATAGAGGAAGTGTGCAGTAATTTTCCAATGTTCCTTTATTTTCTCGCATAAATCAAGAAGCCGACTGCGGAGATTATAGTAAACATATGATAATTGCAACACAACAGTATTATGGTATTATTTAAAAAATCCAGGAGGTAATTTTCCCGTACCACTTGGTAATTGTCTTCATTATCTCATGTTTCGATGTTCAATTTTTTAACTAACCAACAAAAATGATTATGAAGATTAAAGAAAAAATAATTATTTCTTTAATATATTCTTATAGGATGTAAAGCGTTATAAATAAATACAGAAAGTTACGAGAGGTGTTCGAGTTCTAAGGTCTCCTAATTTTTTTCTGACCAATTACACAGGCCAACCATGAAAAACTTTTTTTATAAATTTGGCTCCCCTTTATGTTTTTTGACGTGCTAAATCCGAAAATTAACTTTAAAATACCACAGGACGTAAAGTTTCCTCGCATGTTTAGTTTACGTTATTTATGCATTGTAAGCGTATAATAATACCTTGGTCTCTACACCTAATTACATAGTAGTAAATGCTCAAAGTGTACTTTTGAGTATCTGCGTGACTAATACAAAGAAAATCATGAAGGCATATACTTTCTAATCTGCAGGTGCATTTTTTACGCTCACATTTAATTTTTTGCCCTGACAATCTTGGAGCTGTAAGTGAAGAACAAGGGGAGCGTTTCCACCAAGATATAAAGGAGATGGAGAAACGGTATCAGGGTCGTTAGAATGTCAACATGATGGGAGATTACTGTTGAATCCTTCACGAGCAACTACAGAAGCATCATATAAAAGGAAAAGCTACATTCGAACTTTTACCGTGAAGAGGTTGAGGAAATACAAAACTTTAGATTAGTAAGTAAAAAACTGTTCATATTCAAACTTACACTACCATTGTAATAATAAAATGCTAAATTTTTCAATTATACTCTGATAATAAATTACATACTTTTAAATCTTAATTATATATTTTAATACTATCATACCCAGCAAAAGATAAAGATTGCGAAAAACAGGTACGTGGTAGAAAAAAACTGATTGAAAATTTGGATTCAGCACACCAAAATACATAAGAAACAGGTTGAACTTTGAACAAAGTTTATAAAAACTATTCATTGGTTGGCCTGTGTTATTTATACCAAAAAGTTGTAATTTCTGCTATTTCTCCATGATCCCACAGAAGTTGAAAGTACTTCTGTAGAGGGCCACCTTGTCCTTTGGCAAATTACTGTTGCAAGAGTTCAAAGATATTTCCATGCTAAAGTGAACGTCAATCGTAATGTGTGGATTACACATAATCTTCATGAAAGTCAGCTGCTGCACGGTATACTCATTTCTGATTAGCTCATTAAAAAAACAATAAACAACTGTTTCTTAAGGATATGATTACTGGAGATGAAAAATTTATTCTCTCTAACAACATTTATGCGCCGTTGATCATAGATAGCCCACCCCAAACATCGTCAAAGACTAGCTTCCACCAAAAGAAAGTAATGTTATGCATTTGGGGGAATTTCAATGGCATTTGTAGCGACCTCTTGCTGAAAGACGGCCCGCGTTAGTTAATAGACAACGAATATCTGACCAATAGGAATTTTAATAATAAACAGAAGCTATCCTGTTTCTTATGAATGGTTAGTATATTAAATTAATCATAAATCCTTGAATTCTATTTATATTTTAATTTACCATTTCTTTTATATTTATAAAATATACAATATCACAATTAAATATTCCAAATTGCAAATGTCAGTATATCATCACTTTTTTTCATCATAAATCTTACGTTCACATTCCTCATTATTTCCTACTTTACATATAATGTTGTCTATTACCTTCTTATTTTTACAATTAACTTATTTCGATTGTATATTTTATCTATATAAACTCATTATACATTTACTATTACTTAATTTTTCCCAATGAACTTGTATTAAACTCAAAATATTCTCTTCTATTATATTAAAAGTTTTAATTATTTTTTACTTTGGTAATTTTGAAATTTACTTTTATTATCTAAAGTCTTTTGGTATTTCCCTTCCAATTCCTACTTCTATTCAATATTAATTGAAATTTATACTCTTAGATTTATTGTCTACAACTCATTTAAAATTTACGATAGTTATCAATACTCTCAAATAATATAAGGTTTTATTCTATGTCGACACAAAAAATCTGTTCTAACATTTGTTAAGAGTTTATTTATCATTTGTTACATTTTCACAAGTAAGTGTTTAGAATTATTGGGTTGGCAACTAAGTACTTTCGGTTTTGTAGTATAAAATAAAACACTTTTTTTTAAACAAAGAATAGTTTTTAATCAATTATATATTTTCCATTTTGCTCAATGACCTTTTGCCATCTTACTTTCAGCTGCATGATTCCGCGCTCATAAAATTTCTGGTCCTTATCAGCAAAAAACTGAACCAGGTGCGAGTGAAGGTCATCGTCATTTATGAAAGTTTTACCATTCAAAGGATTCTGCAAACTTCGAAATAAATAGTAATCAGATGGTGTTAGATCAGGGCTGTATGGGGGATGTGGCATCACTTCCCAGCCAAGCTCCAATAGTTTCCCACGAGTTGCCAAAGATGCATGAGACCTTGCATTATCTTGGTGGAAAACTACACCTTTCCGATTTGATTTTGAGAATTGATCATTTGGTTCCTTGTAAGCAGCTCAAAAAACACAACACCTTTGTAATCCCACCAAACTGACAGCATGATCTTTTTTGGATGCAATTCAACTTCCGATGTGGTTTGAGCTAGTTTATCGTGTTCGCTCCATGATAGTTTTCGAACTATGTTACTGTACAGGACCCATTTTTCATCACCAGTGATGATTCTTTTTAAGAAAGGGTCGGTTTCATTTCGTCTAAGGTGCATATCGCAAAAGTTGATTCTTTGTGTTAAATGAATTTCTTTCAATTCGTGAGGTACCCAAATACCAAGCTTCTTAACTAGTCCAAGACATTTTAAATGTTTTTCAATTGTTGTGTGCGATACATGAAGCTTCTCCGCAACCTCTCGAACAGTTATATGACGATCCTCTACAATTATGATTTTGATTTGGTCATCATCAACTTCAGTAGGCCGACCATAACGTTGCTCATCTTTGAGAGAAAAATCTCCAGAACGGAATTTTTTATACCAATTCTGACACGTGCGCTCTGTTAAGCAATTAGCACCATAAACTTCACATATCTTTTTGTGAGCCGCAGCAGCTTTCTTTCCTTTAGGGAAATAAAATAGAATATGTCGAAAATGTTCGTTTCTGCACTCCATTTAAAATTAACCCACGACTAATAGCTTTAATAAAAATCACGCACTACTTGCTTCTGAAGTTACGTCAATGTGACTAGTATCACGCGACAAACAGTAAAGTACAGCACTAACATACCTTATACAAAAAATAAAGCAACGCTCTCTATCAGTAAAAACCGAAAGTACTTAGTTGCCAACCCAATAAATAGAATAATAGACATATTTATTCGAAACATATATAAAATTCTCGTTTGTTTGAAAATTCATTTGCAGGTTATAGATTTTTTCCTATAAGTATAATAATATGTCTTATTATTAAAATAACAAAAATGTATATATGTATATACGAAGTATTTTATATATTCGCCTTCTATATTATATAACAAACACATTCATTAATAATTAAATCAAATTTCTAATTAATTTATAAGATGACTATTCTGATAATATGATTTTATAAATAAAGTATATATAAATATATATTTTTGTGTAAATGTAATGGTCTAGTTGTTTAAATCTAAATTTTTTACTGGAATTTCTTATCTGTTATTGATGTTGCGTTTGATTTATTGACGTGATAATTGGTATAAAAAGTTTTGCACCAAAAAATCATCACATTACCTTAGACTTTTAAATTAATGGAATAATATTTACTATAACTACTATAAATTTATTCATCATCATGTTCATCAAGAATTCTAAATTGGCATTAATTTAAAAAGTCAAAAGGAATGTCGCCGAAACTTTTACTTATAATATTAAATCTCGGGGCTAAAATTAGGTTAACAAAATTCCATATTCTAAAGAAAACAGTACCCAAAATACAGTGCGAAAATTCGTGTTCCCCGCGTTCTCTAATTCTTCGCTAATTTGCGGAGTGAAGTAAATATGTGCATATATATATATATATATATATACGAGGGTGGCTGAAAATTTCCCGGTCTTAACGAGAAGATGGCAGCGCTCATCAATAAAAGCTCGGGAATGTAGTTGCATATCTATTGTCAGGTACTCACCAAAGTTTCAGCCATTTTGGACGCGTAGTTGTTATTTGTCAGTCATTTGAGCGAATCGATGTGGGTCGATATGAGTGTATGTATGAGAGTATATTAAACATTTGCCTCTGAAAGGCAATACGCCTACGCCAATCAAAGATGAATTGGACTCTGTGTACGGGGACACTGCACCATCATTTACCACAGTGAAATTTCGGGCAGCCGAATTTAAACGTGGCCATAAAAGCTTGGGAGACGATGAACGTTCAGGACGTCCAAAAACTGCAACTACTGACGATAACATGGCTAGTTTCAACGAGTTCACTAATTGGTGCTAGACAACCGTCGAATTAAAGTGAGAGAGATGCCAAGGCTATAAATATGTCCAAAGAACATTTGTCACATGTTAAATCAATACTTAGACATGAAAAAGCTGTCCGCGCGTTGGGTGCCGCGTTTGTTAACGTTAGACGAAAAACGTGTTCGAATGAACATTTCCAACGCTCTGTCGGCGCAGTTTAGGCGCAATAAATTCTAGTGTTGGCGCCGATTACTTACTGTAGATGAAACTTGGATACACCATTATGCGCCCAAAACAAAAATACAGTCAAAATAGTGGACTGTAAAGGGGGAACCAACTCCAAAGAAAGCAAAAACTGTTTTTTCGGCTGGTTAAGTGATGGCGACTATTAACTATTACAGGAGCATACTAGGCATCATTACTTGACAAGCTGAAGGCAGAAATTGTGGAAAAACGGCCACGCTTGCAGAAGAAGAAAATCCCATTTCACCGCGACAACGCACCGTCTCACGCCATGGCGAAAATCCATAAATTCCGATTTGAACCGCTTGACTAGCCGGCTTACTCACCAGATCTAGCCCAAAGCGACTTCTTTTTGTTCCCTCATCTAAAAATTGCGCTCGGAGAACAGTGATTTTCGTCAAATGAGGAGGCAATCACCTTCGTGAACAATTATTTTGCAGAGAAAAACGCCGAGTACTATTTGGACGGGTTAAAAAGATGGGAGCATCGCTGGTAGAAGTGTGTAGAGTTACAAGGAGACTATGTAGAAAAATAAATATAAATTTTAAGAAAAAATGTCTTACATCTTTGATAGGTCGGAAACTCTTCAGACCACTCGTATATATAGGTTATAATATTGCCCAAATGACGAGAGAGACAATGCAGTTGTTTGAATTTTTTGCTACCAGGTGAAAAATGTAAACAAACTCGTGCGCCATGTGAATTACCCACACAACGTACACCATTGTGCATTTTTTCTTTACTGAAACATACAAAAGCTCTTTTTCTAGTTTGATTTCGTTACTGCTCGACCTAAAAATATAGAGCAATAATTGATTTAGATCGTCAACCTTTTTGTGGTAGTAATTGTACATACGGTTAAAATAATTTCTTAAATACGTAATTTAACATATAAAATCCTGTTGATTCAGACTTCTTAGTATACCTTTAATTTATATTCCACTATATAAAGTATCAATTACTATAATTACATAACTTTCACACTACACCGTGAATGTTAATCTCCAGAAAGCATATGTTTACAAGATTTCTCTTAATTAGATTCAGTGATACGTATCAAGTTGATAGTTCAAGTGAGCAATTGCATTTGCGTATATACATACATACATACATATATCCTTGCGCATATAAATATAGAATAGTTTGCAGTTACACGTTTGACCTTCGGTATTTTCAAATATAAACAGACTTTGAATTATGTATGGCGTACAGTTTATATAATGATAGATCGCCGAATGAAAATTAGCATTTAATGACTGGGAACAAAACGAGATCAACTCTGGAAGGAACGGAAACTCCATTAAACCTATGATTGATTGCTGATTGTGCGAAAGAAGCAATAATGTTTTCTTATTTTGCTCATAATGGGAAAGAGATAAGTAGAATGTAACATATGGACAAAGTTAATGCTAGTGTACTATAAATATATGAAAAGCATGAAATTGCTATTTATATTCTTTCGTATTAATATTATAGCGGACGAATATAAAAGTATAAGCTTAGCATGGTATACAGAGTTACACAAACCGCTGTAACATTCTTAACAATGGACACGAACAACATATAATTAAGTATTATTAATGTAGTAGTATTAATGAGGGTCATATATAAAACGGTTATAGCTTTTATAGCATTCAGTTGATATTTAGTGCTCTAACAAGTTAGATATCTAGTGTTTTAGTGTTCGTACAAGTAATATGGCTACGAAAAAGAGAAAATTTCTCAGTTTAAAAGAAAAAATTGATCTTATTCAGTGTGCAGAGAAGAATAAAGTTAGTATGAGACTGCTTGCAGAAAGATCGTGTATCGGTAAAAGTCAAGTGGGTGATATTTTGAAAAACAAAGTTGATATTAATAGACGGTTTGCTGACAATTCAAGTTCACAGCAAAAGAAGGAATTTGTGAAAACAGAAGGAGCTGATTGGACCAAATAATGTATGATTGGTTTCGCAAAGAGCGCGCTAAGAATATTTCATTGTCCGGTAAAATTTTAAGGGAAAAAGTTCTCGAAGTTGCACAAGAGCTAAATTATGAAATCAAATCTTCAAGTGGCTAGTTTGACAAGTTTTCTTAGCGACACAATGTGGCTAAACTATCTGTCTGGAAGAAACAGCTTATAACTATCACAAGGGAATACCCACCGAAAGATATTTTAATGTAGATGAAACTGTACTTCTTTCCGGGCACTGCCAAACAAAACTTTTGGGGGTACTTTTGCATTAAAAGGTGAAAAACGTCCGGTTGGCAAAGCTGTTCTCTTGTGTGCAAATATGGTTGGAGAAAAGAAAAGACCTTTAGTAATTGACAAAAGTAAGAATCCACGATGCTTTAGAAGAGCAAACGTTGTGAAGTTGCCAATGGAGTGGTATTCTAATAAAAAAGCTTGGATGACAAGGGAAATTATGACAATTTGGTTAACCAAATTTGATAGAATAATACAACAGTGGAACATAAAAGTTCTTTTATTTTTAAACAACGCCACGTGACACTCAAAATTGGAGTTACAAAATGTTAAAGTAATATTTTTGCCCTCAAACACTGCCTCTCATTGTCAACCTCTTGATCAAGGGATTATCAATAATTTTAAAACTAATGACAGAAAGCTTTTAGTTAAGAGACTTTTATCGTCTATGAATCATTGTGAATCTACCGAACATATAGAAAAATTCATTTTTAGTGCTCTAATATGGACCATTACTGCTTGGAAAACTGTAAGCGCTGAAATTATCAACAAATGTTTTCTTAAAGCTGGATTTGGTGAGTGGAATGCCGATGATATTAGTACCAATGTACATGATAGCGACAGTGAGGATGATGATATTATTTCAGAAACTAAAAACATTAACGAAGCTTATGAAAAGCGAAAGGATATTCAAAACTTCTTTTTCTTGCCTGGCGACATTACTCAAGGAGAAAAAGTCGCTGAGATAGTATCCAATGTAGAAACACAAATTGAAAAAAGAAGAGTTTTCGTCTTCAAAATTGATAATAATAGGAGTAATGTCATGTCAAATATCCTTTCCCTGTCCAATGTGTTTATTAATGTTGGTGTAACCCCATCATTGAAAATCTAAAACAAATTAAAATTTCAGATTTTTTTAAATAAGTTAGTTTTAAGTATGTTGTAAGAATAAGTTAATTAAAAATTTTTTATACTCTTTTTTCTCCCACCCGTGGGCATCTCTGAACAAAGGACAGTTTTATATACACCGCTACTGTCCGTTATACAGAGAACCTACTGGTATGTAACAAATATTCGAAGCCCGTATCATATTATAAAACGTGAAAAATGTAAAATAGACTAACAAAATTTATGTGTTTGTCTTTCCTGAAAGTTGCACATCTCAATTCTCTTTTATTCCTGTACGTACGAGCGCTTGAATAGGGAAGAGCGTGAAATATTTATTTGTTTGCTTGCTTGTTTACATCTTGTCATACTTAACAGGAACATTTTTGTACACTAACAGATTAAAACGGGAATTTTCTCAAACTACAAGACCCCCATCATGTCAGACTGCAAATATACAAAGCACCTACCTACTACCTACATAAAATAAAGAGACGCCCTCTGAGAAAACACACGGAAAAAAACGACATTAAATTTTAATTATTTTGACATGGTAGAGCCCATAAAATTTAACTAAACATGTAGAAAGATATTTGTATATGTACGTATTGTATTTTACGACTAAAATAGATTTAAATGTGAAATAACAAACGTTGGTGTACTTGACAAGGGCGTAATGGTATCACATTACAATGTCTGGTACTCGATTAGGTTTCACTGATACTCGAAGCCACAGATGTAAAACACCGAGTGTGTGACAGAAGTTAGTCGTTCGAACGATTCGGGGTTGATATTGTTCGTGTGTGTAAAGTGCCACTTTTTCCCCTGTCATTAATCAGAATTGCCTTGCAGTACATTACGTATACGTATGTTGGTGATATGTATTATTATGTGAATATTCATGAAACAAGTTTAAATTTAAACTGACAAGGGCACCTCAATACTATTAATTTGAATCCTCTGGTGAAATGCGTTTAAATTGGATAATCTATGTTCTACTTCTAATACTTGTTTTGAAATGAGACAATTAAATAATTCAAAAAGAATATTTTCAATAATTTTGAATATACAAATATGTAGCAAAATTTAGTAAAATTTAATAATTTATTTAACGCACAAAAGAAATTCGTCCTACGTATTATATGTCTCACAATGCTTAGGTTCATACACCATCCCTATGAATCTTTGGCTAATCTTAATACAGTGAAACCTTTAAATAACGGCCATTAAATTTACTATAAATATGAGCGTTATATGGAGGTGATTGTTATTGACACAGTAAAAATTGTTCGTAGCCGATGGTTTATATGTTTTAAAAAGTGTTTATATCTGCTTCTTTTTGATTAAAATATGTATAATTGCGCGACATACATTATGGGATTATAAATTAGGTGTAAGTGTACGTATATATATGTATAATAATAAGAAATTTACTGCATATATTATGTACCTACAAATAGGGTATATACATATATAAAAAGGGTACCAGGAAAGTTTTGATATATAGCTTTGTTTATTTAATTTTTCCAAAGTAATTTCCTCTACACCTAATACACCTCCCTATCCTCTGAAACCATTCTTTAAATCAGTTCTGCCAAGTTTCACTAGGGAGTAAAGCACACTCGTTGTTCCAAGCCCACAGAAAGTCCTCATCACTGGAAAACCACCTATCTTTTAGCTTCATTTTCACATGCGGGAACAGTGCAAAGTCGCAGGGAGGAAGATCTGGACTGCAGGGAGGGTGTTCGAGAAGTTTCAATCCTGTCGTGGTTAAACATTCGGTACAGGCTTTGGCGCGGTGAGCTGGAGCATTATCGTGATGGAGGAACCAGGTGTTCATTCTTGACTTTGGCTGCAGGTTCTTCATAGATCCAATGACAGGCACTGTTCAGTATACCACTTAGCTGTAACTATCTTCTGTGTGTCCAAAACGACGCGTTCCACAATTCCACTCGATTTGAAAAATACAGCTATTATTTTCTTCTTTACAGATCGAGATTTTCTGACAACTACAGGTGTGTCCTTATCATCAAAGGCCCAAACTTTGTTTTGAGCTTTGGTCGGCACATCGTAATAGTACAGCCAAGTCTCGTCACCTGTCACGATGTTGTTCACATACCGAGATTATCCCTTATTAAACATTTTTAGCAGCTCCCGGCACCAAGTCACACGTCGTATCATCTGCTCTTCAGTCAGTCGATGAGGACCCAGAGAGAACAAAGTTTCTTCACGTGCAAATGATCATGCAGAATCGAAAGAATTAGTGGTGCATTTAGGCCTGAAGTACTCTCTATCTGTTGGTATGTCACTCGCCTGTCCTCTCCAAGCATTTTTCTCACACCGACGTTCGTGGCCTTCCCGATCTCTCAGCATTCTCCACAGTTAAATTTCCCCTTCGGAATTCTCAGTACCACCTGAATATTGTTGTGCGATGTGGACAAATATTACCTAGTGCAAGAGTCATGTCTTCAAAGCACTGATCTATGTTTGAACCACGCACGAAATTATAATGCAAAACTGCACTTATCTCATTTCGTGATCACGATGCCATCGCAAGCGCTTTACACTCTCACTGCTAATGAATAACTGAGCCATCGACATGGCGCGGCAGCTACTATGCACGTATGAACATGTTTCAACATGCAGCAACAAGCAGCTTCCTGCGATTCATTGTTGCGTCAAATTGCAAAACTTTCCTAGTACCCTTTGTACGTATAAAAGAAATACAGTACAATCTCGTTAGTGTGAACACAAAAAATCTCGGCTTGTTCAAACTACGGCATAGGTTCACATTAGCGAGGACGAATTAAAAAGAAATTATTTAAAACATGTTTTTATTATTTATGGGTAGTACATTACATGGCACTACTGGAAAAAATGAAGTTATCCTTGTTTGTACTTTCTTATTAGAAAAATTTAATAATATAGCTTTTTCCTGAGTATTTTTAAGACTTATAATATGACTAATATCTAATTCGTTGAATTCGGCCCATTTTATTGCAATATTTAGAGCTTCTACAGCAGCAGAGTGGGTTATTTCGCTCCTTTCAGACACTTGAATTTCATCATCGCTTTCTCCCGACAATTCATTCTCATTGCCTTCATTGTCAAATTTATCCATATTCCATTCTTCAATGTCTGCTGCTGTATATGCCACTGGTTCAGGTTCTAGTGCTTGTAACAAAGTGATTGTGTTGCGTATTTCATCAGGTTCTTTGGTCCACTTCTGTTGCAAAATAGACAATGGAAGATCATCTTCTTCATTAAATTCGGTGTTGTTTTTATTTAATATCTTATGCCAACATTTGGCAATTACCGATGGATCTACACATTCCCACGCAGCTATCAAATTCAAGACAGCATCTTTTAGTGACAGATCTTTAAGCGCAACTGGTATGTTTTCCGTTTTAGAAACTATGGAACTCAATAATCGATTTCTGTAGCCAAGTTTTGTAAGTCTTAATACATTTTGGTCCATAGGTTGAATCAGCGGGGTTACGTTCGGGGGCATAAACATAACAAAAATTTTACCATCATTGCTTCTTAGTTCTTGCGCTGGTGGATGCGAGGGAGCATTGTCAAGAAGAAGGATAGCATTCTCTGGAAGGCTTTGACTACGTAAAAATATTTTAACCTACAACTTTTCAAAATACATCACAGAAATTTAATTTTGCATGCTCACCTCTGGAATAAACTGTTGAAAAAACCAGTTCTTAAAAATTTCTGTTGTCATCCATGCAGTTTTATTATTTCTGTAGACAACTGGATTATTGAAATTTTTGAAGCACCTGGGATTTTTTGATTTTCCAATCACCAGCGGTTTTAATTTATGAGTGCCTGTTGCGTTTATACAACCAAGAAACGTTATTCGCTGTTTTGTCATTTTCAAACCCGGAGCAGTTTTTTCGGAAAATGAAACGTACGTTTTTTCAGGCAAAAGCTTCCAAAATAACCCAGTTTCATCTGCATTATAAATCTGCTGTTCAGTTAAACCAAATTCCGTAATTTTTTGTTTTAATTGTTCTTGGAAAGGATCGACAAGCTCTGGTTGAGATGATAATTTTTCTCCGGTTATTTTCAAAAATCGTATGCCATACCGCATTCTAAATCGTTGAAGCCAGCCATGACTCGCACAGAAGTTTCCACGACCTCCATTAATTTTCTCATGCAAACTTAATGCTTTTTGTTTAAATATGTCTGCAGTAACAGGATGGTTTTTTTCGCGTTGCCTGAGAAACCACTTATACAGAGCACTTTCCATTTTTGGATATTCAGGTGTTCTTAATGTACATTTTTTACTGGGTTTTAAGGTATTACTGACCACTTTTATAATTTTAGCTTTTTTATTTTTTATTGAACAAATTGTGGACTTCGCTACTCCATATTTTTTGGATAAAGCTGTTACACTCGCGCCTTTTTCGTGTTCTTCTATAATTTTGGCTTTTTCATATAATGATAAACACTTTTTCCTAACCTGAGACATTTTACAATACACTTAGCACAAACAACAGGATTATAGTAATGTTCAGCTCATACTACATGTTGTGAAACAGGGACAAAGCAACCCATATTCACACAATGGGAATCCCGGAAAAATACGGGATTCCCCATTTCATTTCACAGGAAAGTATCACTTACAATATATGATGTTCATATTACTGAATAATATACACTGTTCACGTTACAGGATACCTAATGGAACAATACTGATGTTCATATTACTGCGTTGTTCACATTAACGCAAGTTCATACTATCGGGATTATACTGTAATTGTATTACATAATTATATCTTTTAATACATTCCGAGTGTATGAAGAAATGTTTGTCACAGCTTGAGGATGTTTCAATAAAGCAATTTCAATTTAAAAATGTTTAATGAACATATGCCCCAAAATCTGTCGAAACTAATCTGCAAGCATTTGAAATTTTAGATAACCCTATTACTGTCGTCATTGAAAAGTCGGGATTGTTACGTGTTTATTGTACCTTCTGTTCATATTTTGTATACATCGCTTTAACTATCACTATGCCAAATTTTTGGGAATTAGAAATATAAAAAATGTTCATATCTTAGACAAATTTATTTGTATTTCTTGGTTCGTAATTTACAGGTTACTGGAATTTTTTGATTACGGCCCTGCCTTCATAAATTTTAGGTTATCGTTTCGTGTAATTATTGGAATTAATTGAGTTGTAATTTCTATTCGTTTGTGATAATAGTAACGCCCTCTAATTTGTTCCGTTATAAGCTTGTTATGAAAATGATTAAGGAAATATACATTTCTTCCTTATTGTCCACTTGCAAGTATTTGAATTACTTTCACAGCTCTTAATTGGTAGATATATCAATCTTAAGTTATCTTAAGTAGTTTAGTAACTAATTATATTTTAATAACGAGCTCGGACTTGTTACTTTCCTCTTGTTTTTTCTTTCTTTACGTCAGGTGATAGAAGTTTAAGCGCGATGGTAACGTGTACTTTCCTCGTTTCGTGTGCCTAAGTTTGGAGAGTCCAGACAGTCTGTTAAAAGTAAAATCAGTGTGGATGTTAAATTGAGCATTTCGCTTAAAGAAAGGAATTTTCTTACGACCTAATGTCGGCAAGATAAATATCGATTGACAAATTTTATGAACCTGTGATACAATAGTGGCAGAAATACTCGATAATTACATAAATGTGCGGAGTCTTTCTGTGTAAGCATTATCGCCATTCTAGGTACGATACTGTGACTAATAATTTGCTGATGATTACAACTTAGTTGTCGAAATACGTGTACAGAATACGAAAATTATTATGGTAAGAGATTTTATTTACTTTTTTGACTAACTCGATTAATTAAAATTTACCATTATATTTTCTTAAATCAAAATTATACGAACCGGTGTATTGGGCGAGGTTCAGCAGTAGCTTAACCGCCAACGTTACCAGATTTAAATCCTCCAGATTATTTTTTATGAAGAAGGCCGAAAAATTTAGTTTACGCACAACAACTTAACAATAGAGTACAACTTGTTACTAGAAGTATGAATGCTGCAGAAGGTATTCGTGCCGTTCCTGAAACAGTTAGCAAAACCACCTCTTCAATTCTAAGAAGAGCTAGACTATACAGCTATTGGGTGGACATTATGAACAACTAATTCGATAGAGCGACTTTTTTTAAATGATTTTCATTGAGATTTTTTCGCAGCAGTAGTTTCGCTGCATTAGTGTGGGTATCTAAAACTGTAAATGTTTGCAGATCAGTTACGATAGAGTTTTGGGCACATAATAATAACAATCTTTAATGCCCAACAGATAGTCTAATTACAGGACACATTCTGCAGTCAAGACGTTCCAAGAGATCATTGACATAGATATTGAACAAAAGCGGTCCCAAATGAGAACCCTGTGGGACTCCAAAAGATATATCGAAGAGATTAGATGAGAACCCATTATAATGAACATAACCGGAACGATTTTGCAGATAGGAATAAAACTAATTAGTTCGGAGCAAAGCCAAAACTTGGAAATCATGATTTCCATGGTTTAAAATATTGCAAGCTTTGCTGGAGTCCGTATATATGACATCAACTTGTAGACGTTTACCAAGTCGTTCCCCAATAAATTGAGTAATCTCGTCCAGATTGGTGACAGTAGATCTGCCGTGAATAAATCCATGTTGCCTAATAGATAAGACGGACTTAACACAGTTAAATAATTTGTCATAGAGAACAAGTTAGAATGTTTCGGCAAAATTCGACAAGATACTAATCGGTCTATTGTTACTGCCGTCTGGGCGTTCCCCTTTCTTGAACGTAGATGTATCCTGGTTATCTTCCAGCCATCCAGGCAAGTAGACCTTTGAACGTATATATTGAAAATAACAGCAAGACGCCCGCAAAGTTCCTCAGCCCAGTCTTTGGTAAAAAACATATGTACATTAGATATTTCTAACTTGAAATTGCTTCAGTAACACATCCTTAAACTGTAGCAATCATGTCATGAGACGCCTGTATATAGAATAAATAAAGTATTTCATTAGGAGGCTCTATTCCACATACTCCGCAACTTCCTAATAAAATATACATATGTATTTACGTGCTTTCTCAGCATCAAATTCAAGGAATTCATTATGTATGCGTAGATTATTAAGCAAAATTAAGTATATGCATATACACTCCGCGCAACATGAATAGGACCACCCGATTTGTTGCAAGCTTTCGGTGGTTTGAAAAACAATTCATTTACTAAAAATACAATGCAAGTTTGTAATGGTATGATATGGCAAATAATACGCATTATTGCGCAATAGTGCCTAACGTTATGCATTGGGTGACGTAAGTACCACATACATATAAAATGCACCGCGCCGGTTGGATACGACCAGTATTTAATAGTAAGCTACCGGATGAGTGTCGAGTTACAACGTGTATCCGGATAAACAAACATCTGTAATTAAGGGTATTGTGCAACGATGGGACGACAGAAGTGCTTAAGTATGGAAGAAATTGGAAAAATTAAAGCGTTCCATCAAGAAGGGTATTCCTCAAGGGCTACTGCAAAGAAAATAAGTCGATCACACCAGGTTGTGAACAATTTTATTAGGATGGTGAGAATTATGGAAAACGTTTTAAAGGGCGAACAACATCCGTTACAACTTAGAACGTCGAGCCATATTACGCGAAGCATCTAATTCGTCATTAACGGCAAGACAAATCGCGAATAACGTTGGAACGAATGCATCGGTAAGAACTGTACAGAAGTTACTTTTGAAGACCTGTCCGCATTTAAAACGTTTGAAAATTAAAACGGCCTCCTTTAAGGGAATTTCAGCGCACTGCACGTCTTCAGTTTGCTCAAGCAAAAATGGGGTGGACAAGAGAATGGCAAACTGTTATTTTCAGTGACGAGAAGAAGTTTAATTTAGATGGCCCGGATGGGTTTTCTTATTATTTCCACGATTTACGTAAAGATGAAGTGATTCAGTCACGAAGGCGAGCCGATGTTGGTTCAGTCATGGTATGGGGAGCTGTTTCCTATAACGGACCTGTTGATTTAGTAATAGTGAAGGGCAGACAGAATTCGGAAAAGTACGTCCAGCTGCTGCAACAGGTGAAAGACAAATTTTCCAACGTTATGGCAGGTGGGCCATTTATTTTCCAACAGGATAATGCCAGTATTCACACCGCGCGCATTGTTCGACGCTGGTTTCAAGAACAAGGCATGGAGGTTCTCGATTGGCCATCGCTCTCCCCCGACCTGACCATCATAGAAAATGTTTGGGGATGGTTGTCGCGTAAATTGTACTCCAATGCTACCCAATTCAGTTGCGCTGACGAACTAGAGCAGGCGCTGAAACGAAGTTGGGCGGAACTTCCCCTTGTCCTACTTGAGAACCCTGTATAATTCCATTCCATCCCGACTATTTGAGGTTATAAGAAATAATGGCAAAAGTACTCATTATTGAACAATAAAGTATTTTGTTATTGCAAACGAATCTTTTATTTTGTAGATTGGTCGTATTCAAGTGGCGTTTAATTACTCTACTTATTGTCATTAGTAACGTACATTTGCACTGACTTTTACAAAAATTATATTTGGTACCTACATACATCTTTTTATCAACCCTCTTATTTTCGAAAATAACAATTCCAGCGCGCTACCATGTTTATACCAACTACAAATGTCATATATGCAGTTGGTCCTATTCATGTTGCGCGTAGTGTATTTACTTTCGCGATTTAGTGACAACTGTGAAATTCTTTAGTTTCAGTTCATTAAATATGTTAAATTTTTAAATATGTACAAATTGAAAAGATCATCTCATCAATTTACATATTTGGTTATTTCCATTAAAAAGATTTAATTTAGGTAGCAAGTATTGTAGGAGTTCCACGTTGATATGAATTTTTCGTATGCGAATTTACCCAATTTAGAAATGAAATTTTGGATGTGAATCACAAGGTTAAACTTTGGCGTCGAAATTCCGCAAACGAAAGGTCGGCCCAAAATAGAAATTTATGTTTATGAGTATATACAGTATTATAGTTAATTTTCATAGGATTTTAGAGACTTTACAAAAACATTTTTAGGAGCAGAGACATTCATTAGCTTCATTTAATATTTAGTAATAATAATAATAATTAGAGAAACCGACTTGAGGTGTATGTCATAGGCATGCGTTTTACAGTAATAATATATAAAAGAAATAATAAGTTATAAGTTTATAAAACATGCTAGAAGAAACACTTACCGTTTTAAACGCCTCGTATAAAGTCACAAAGTGGATAAGATCTGTTAAATATTCGCAACATTGTGTATATTTCCATCGTTCCTTCAGTAAACCCCGCGGCGTGGGGTAAAAATGTGTTTATATGCAGAAAACGAGCGTTCTATACCTGGTGACGTTATATTTACATAATTAAAATAATCTATAAAACAACTTAATAAATCGGTAGACGCACCTTCACAAATTTCTCTTATTTGTGGCAAAATTTGAATCCTTGTCTAAAACACCTTCAAACTTCTCGATAACACAAGAATTTTTTTGCGTTTTCTACAGCATGAACGTTTTTTATTATTTTGACAGGTTCCACTAACGACAGCGAAGGACACTCTAAATTTTCTGTTACCCCCACTAGTCAGAAGTAATTGTTTTGAATAGTTTTCAAATCTGCTTTAATTTGTCTTGAAATTTTGACTGGCTTTGCTTGATAGCTGCAGTTTCTTTCAGATCGAATTAAAAACCACGTCCTTTGTATCCTTAAAATATTTATAATAGTAGACCGCTACCTGTAACCGTGTTATCTAACGTGTAAGAATTAATTCTGATGACTTAGGGATACCTGGATACAGTCTGTGAAATTCGTGAACACATTCTGAAAATTTGTCAAATACTGATTTGGTATGTGCTGTTAAAGCGTTTACCTAAGAATAACAATATGTTTTTTAAGAGACCGTCCTACAGAAAGCATGTTTGCGGCGCCATCAGTCATAAACGTTAACAGTTAATTTGTTGAAAGTTAAAAATTTTTCAATGTATTTAACACTAACTATGAAATTATCTTCGCAGTAGAGTAGAACTCTTCTGGAAGATAGTAAAATTGAAAATGATGAATGAAGTAGTTCCATTGTATCTAACATACCATAACATTAACAATAGAATTTATCCACGATCTCTTGTTTCATCCATGCATAACCACAGCTTCTTATCTTTCAATTCGGATTTAATCTTATGTTCAATACAGAAAAATTTTGTTACGCTGTCGGACTGGGTAACAAATATTTCGTGTATTTATTACGGAACGAATAAAATGATTTATTGGATAATAAAGTAATCGGTAGATTACACAAAGTCATTGTTACACATAATTGAAATAAAAGTTCTTTGTTCGATTTTACGCCTTTTTTTTGACATGTGCCTCACGTATCGTTTTCCGTGGCTTTTCGTCCTGTATATTAGAAATGTATCACAAGTTGTACATTCAATTAAATCAGAATATCCACGTCTTTGCTTGAATGGACAATGGTGCTTTTCTCGATACATCTAACTCTGAAATTATTATTATATAAAACAGTCTATTCCAAAAGAAATACTCGTCGGTCTCAATATACATATTAATATGTAATATCGCAGACGAAATTGTGGAAACTGCAGATCAGAGGAGGATGACTGCGTGTTAATCTGGTACGCCAGTGGAGCCCACCTCGAAATTGGCATCTCTAATAATAATCTATGCCTTCGCATCCCTCAACAGCTTAATGCCAATTACAGGAGACTTTAGCAAACTATGAGTTATTATTACGTCCGCGCTTGTGGTGCAACTTAAGGTCTTTGTCTCTCAGCACTCACTTAAACTAAAAGGGAAACCACGAAAAACCTTTTCGGAGAGCAGGCCATTGGATTCGATCCGGTGACCCCCGGCACGATAAGCCAGTGACATCACTGAGATATCAGTCATTTCTTGAATAAAAATGAAATTATCCCAACGAAGGATAAACTATTCTTTCATTTCCCGACTTGAAATGAAATTGTCCGAACAAAGGAAAAACTATACCAGGTGTGGCAATTAAATAACGAAGCTGGCGTGAGAAATGTTATTTATTGCAAATAAATTTATATTTAACTTTTATCCTTTTTAACATACTCTCCGCCCCTATCTATACACCGCTGTGTACGTGTCTTCCATTGTTCGAAATAATGCTGTAGTTCATCAGGTGTCAGGCTCTTCAACAACTCTGCCGTTTCTGCTTTTACATATTCAATAGACTGAAATGTATTCCCTTTAATGCATTTTTTACTTTTGGGAACAGGTAGACGTTACATGGTGCGAGATATGACGAATATGGAGGACGATCAAGCACAGCAATGCGCTTGTCCGCTAAAGACTGAATCACAGATAGGACACTATTTTTGTACAAACTTTTCTAATGTTTAATTCATCATCTGTTTCTTTACTTACCATATCGGCAATCATCCGAATGCTCAGACGTCGGTTTTCCCGCACAATCTGATTAATTTTCTGAACGTTCCCTTCAGTTCTTGCAGTCACGGGTCGACCAGGATGGTCATCATCTTCGACCTCATTTCGACCTTCAGAAAACCGTTTGTGCTCTTCAAAAACTCTCGTACATGACAATATTACCACTAAACCCATTCTTTAACATTTGTAAACATTCTGTTGGCAATTTTTTTAATGATACAAGGCATTTCAGGTTAATTCACTTCCCGATTTTTATGTTAACTATTATCACGGCATTACTAAGTAACAGTTTCCTCTACAATTAAAGCTCGAAAGTAAACTAAAGCAGAGAGAGAGACAAAACTACTGGTTGTTGTTTGGAAAGTAACAAAGACAATGTCATTCCAATTACAGCCTCGCCCGCTGCGGCTGCGCGATGGAAGGTGCTCAGTCTTGTTAGTTAATTGTCATACCTTGTGCTTCCATTTTTCTAACGGAAATGAAATTATCCCCACGAAGGAAAACTATACTTCCATTTTTCGAATACAAATAAAACTATACCAACGAAGGGGAAACTGTACTTCTATTTTTCGAATAGAAATGAAAGCGTGCTAAACGAAGGAATGTACAGTGGGTGTGAAAAGAACAAAGTGTCAAAATTTGCTGAAGAGTCTTGGACGAAACGAAACAAATCTCAATCAAGATATCGTCAACATACACCCTGTATAAGAGCTTTACCTTCTTTTCAATGAAAATTACGGAAAGTTAGGCAGCAATACTCGAGATACTGTTCCAGTCCTGAAGCCCAGAAGACTGAACAACGACCGCGAGAGTTTACAAGCGTGTTTAATATTACTTGCTTTTTTAATACCTCCACTTTTCCATTCACTGTGTTAAAACTTTCTTTTTTTAGTGCTATATTTTTCAAAATTCTTCGTAACTCATAAAAAACTAATTTTCTAACCAGTAATGTAATAGCGTCAGGTTAATGTTCTTTTACGCCTTTCGCAAGCATTGAAAGAATGCTTTTAAGTAACTCCTCATTTACTTTTTATTAAATGCAAACATATTAGTCTTTTTCAAACTCATATTGAATAACCCATCAAGATTGGGTTCAACTACACCATTAATTTAATGAGTTCACGCAATGTTTCGCAAAACGTAACTTAAGAAGAACTTAATATCAGTTCACGAGATTTTTCATAATCGTTTCATTGTTAAATCGCTGAGCGTCATTGAGTGGTTGAGAAGAATTATTAAATACCTTTTATAGGCACTCTTCCTTTTACCCGCGGAATACTAATGAGCCATCTTATTAGCATTCCTCTGATGGGGTGTGTTACAAGTTAACTTACACACATATACACACAGAGTGAGAGTGAACCTTCTCCTTCACGCCTGCTCGAGGTAGATCCATTTATATTCCAGAGGAAATTGTATGTATGTTCGCTGAGTTCACCTCTTTAATGAAATTACTAAATGTATTGCAAGACAATTGATACTGCAGTGACCTACGGAAAAACAGTATCGCAGTGTTATCGAACGCGTACAGAAATTTAGTTGTGGTGCTTATTAGTTAAGTGTTGGACCATTTAGTTTGTTCGCTATGTTGAAATTCTGTTCACCTTATGGAAAAAGGAGGGAGTATACGGTTAGTGAAATGTTTCTATTTAAATTAAGAATGTTATATAGCTTATCAGAGATATTCTAATATTTTTGAATCATTTAATGTCGAATGTGCTTGTTTATCTGACATCAAAAAGTGTTTGTTGTTCTTGTGAATGAATATTTTTGTTTGTTATGCATACATTGTCAGTTTCAATAATTCAGATTATTTAAAAAACTGTTTAACTCTTGCAATTGTAAATGAGTTTAAAAAAAATTCTTTAAACCAATCGTAAATTCTTTATATAAAAAGATAAAGAGTTATTGATTTTTGTACTGTACTATTTTAATAATTTTAAGTCAAAATTATGTTCAAATATTCCTGCAAACAAGGCCGTGTTGATATATGCCGTGCGTCTACTCTCAAAGCTAAACATAGGCACTTAACAGTATATTAAATTACTAGGTCCTTTGCCATTATTTCTGTACTAAAACAATAAATAAATATTAAGTAGTAAAGCCTTCACATAATTTTTATTAGAAACGAAAGCAAAAATAATAAATAACAGTAAATATTCAAATAACCCTCCATTTTGTGGTAAGCAATGCCATCCGTAGTTTGTTATAAAAACTATTTATGACGTTAGCCAATGGTTTGTTACTAACTGGCACGCATTCAGCAACTGCTCTTCCACAGAATTAATATCTGCGCGGTATTTTTGTAAATTTTACTCTTAAAGTGTCCCCACACGCGAGGTGCCAAATCAGGCAATCTTGCCAGCCAATTTACAACAACATCTACTTATTCAATGATCTGGAAATGAATCATCTAAAAAATTTTAAAGATCTAGATCAACATGTGCGGGAAAGCCAGTATGTTGAAAGCAGCTCCCCTGGTGTTTTCTAGCAACTTCTTTCAATGCAGGCCCTACCTTCGTTATTAAAAGCTCTACATATATCTCTTCATTTAAGTTACCTTTAATTTCATACGGTCCAATAATATTATCATATTATTAAAAATCCCAGATATTAATTTTTTGAAGATACTGAGTTCTGGTCGATATATTAACTTTATGACTTTCTTGAGAGCAATATCATGTATTTTTATTATTTATATTATTTTATTAAATATTTATATTATTTTATTAAAAACATCGCGAAACACAATCCAAAAAAAATCTGGAAACAATAGCGGTAAACAATTTATATGCTTACGGTTTCACCGAGTTGCAAATAATTTAAAGAAGATTCTTAAGGAACAGATTCCAAGTTACACTTCGTCTCAGAAACACTATAAAATGTCTTCTAGAAAACGTCAACCCAATCAGAAATCTGTAACATATGAAATAAATTGTGATAAAGAATACATTGGTCAAATTAAACGGTCAATAGAAACCTGATATAAAGAACATATCTCGTAAATGCAATTTAATCGACCTAAGAAATCCAGTTTAGTGAAACGTGTTAGAAAATAGTTATGGCGTAATCACAGACTGTCTACATTTAATCAAAAACATAAACAATTACCATGAATTAGACAGTTACGAGAGCATCTACATTGTGAACAATAAAAAGCATGTGGTCAATGCGAACCGGGTTCCTATACCATATTCTGGTCTCTATGAGTTCCTGAAAGATGCAGCCGTTTAAAAATTACGTAAACTAATTACAAAATAATTCGACAAATGCTGTCTGATTTTAAATTCAAAGCTAATCATATTTAAAAGCTGTCAAGCTTTAAATTAATACTTTGAAATAGAAATCCCACTTTTAGTCTTAGTCACTCTTTAGTTGTTAGCACCATTTGATTCACAATACTTTACCATTTACCTTTAATACTTCTATCAGTAAAATCGGCGAGCAGCAATCGTCAAAAACGTTTAATATTGACATAATTATGGATGCCGTTTTTAAATAGAAAACAACTAAACCAACCAAAGTATCATTTTTAATTATTTAATACAAAAAAATGATCTAAATTTATGGAATAATAATCACAAATACGACCACAGTATATATAAATATTTAACACTTAATTCAATGACCAATTGTAAAATAAATTGTCGCGATTACATTTCTAAGTATTAATCATTGATTAACTACGACGAAATCTACATATCTCTACGCACTGCGTAACCCTAATTTAAATAAAATGGAAAACCACTAAAAAACTTCACACTAACTGATTTAATATTCATTTTTCTAGGAATATTGAACTGAATGAGTGTGTAGTGAGTATATTCATTGTGAATATGAGGATGGACTGAAAAGTCTGTGAAATGAAAACTAAAAAGAAGACTTTGTGGTTCGAAATGGCATTTCTCAACTTAATTTTCTTAAACCTATATATCTTTGAACCAGCAATGATCTCTCTGTGCCTTGATGAAATTTACAAATCCAAAATTCGGTAAAATAAGCATACTTTACATCGTTTTTTGTTGAAAATGTTTGTCCTGTAAATACATGGAAAAAGGTGGTATAGCCAGTACAATATTCGTCGCTTCAGAATTCCTAGAAGAGCGCTACGTCACTTTCTTGGAATAAACTGCACTCGATGTAAGGGTCACCGCGACTAGATAGTACAAGCAGTGGCCATACATGCTGTATAAATCGACTACAAACTACGGTATGCGAACACTATCTATAACTTGCTACGGTGAACGCCACACCGTCAATGTGTATCGTAGTCGGATGTCGAGTGCAGTTTGTTCCAAAAAAGTGACGTAGTCAACTTTCAGGAATTCTAGCTCAACAAATATCGCCTATAATGACACAGTGCTAGCGGCAAATAACGCGGGTATGACAGCAAATCTAAGCCTAATTCATTCCGAAAAGCTCCGAAACGTTCTTAATTAAAAAGGCATCACAACTTCACTAATAAACATAGCGATCCGAAATTTGACAGATGACGTTGTTAGGAAGACAACTCACCGGACTTTTCAACTTACCCCCGTATTAATAAAATGGAATATATGCTTTTGTTTTTGTGCCCGTGTACTCCGCGAGACTGTTAGCAAAGTGTGTAATTTAGTTTGTTTGGTGTTTGTTATTCAAATCTAAAATTTGGTATTTTTTTGAGGTGTCAGTAATGAGTTGAATCGTGTTTTTTCGCCTTACAAAAGGAAGTTTTGCGTACGATGCTACGTCTTAATTATAATCAATCTTGTAAACGCAATTTTAAAACAAATAGTTTTTAAACTGTATTTGCTACATATATTTTTGAAACTTTAACAAGGCTCAAACATCATATACTATTGACCGAAAGGAGTCCAAATTATGCTCGTCTAAAGCTATATGATAAGCTGCATCATTAAAGCAAATGTTCAACCTTAATACTTCCAAGCGGTTGCTTTATCAATTACTACTAGAATTAGAACCTTATGGTTTTGAAGAATTGTTTAATTTATAACTTATAAGTAGAGCGGCGACGAAAGTGGCAATACCATAGGCGGTACGGTAGAACGGGCAATTGGTGCGCAGTGAATGAGATCATTCACATCAAATACAATACGGTTCACGGTTGGTGTTTAAGTGTAAATTATAAACTGCGGCGAAAGTGTTCGTAGCAGTGCCGTGTCTAGACTTATTCTTACACAATTAGTGCTTACCTAGTAATATGTAATTTCATAACCCTGGTAATGTGTTGTGGAAGTAACTGCATCATTGCATAAGTCTCTACGGTTGCTTCTGTAAATGACGTCCTTCGCGACGAGAAAATGTTTTTGTATAGAGAAAAAGATCGTTCGGCGTCTATTGATGTAATTTTGCCAGAAAGAAGCTGTTGTTCAAAATCATTCCAGGGCTCACTATTTGCACATTTGTCATAAATAGTTCGTAAAACATGCAAGTCCGGATTTTTTTTTTAAACACTTAATAATTTTTGATGAGCTCGTACACCAGCAGCGTCAGTTAAACTATGCAAATGAGCGGTCACATTTTGCACTATGCATAGTGATGCGTCTAAGGGCAGCGAACTTCAAAACGAAAACGTTTGAAGTTTTGTAATTGCTTCTACTAATGGATGGTAATTGTTATATATTGTATGCAGATCTTCCAGAATTTGGGGATTTTCAAATTGATGTTGACTGTCTCTGATTGCTTGGGATTCGGTTGGCCTAAATTTTGATATAACGGATTTAACTTTGTGAAAATTCTTATGGTAATAAAAAGCTGCATTTAGCCACGTGCCCCATCGTGTAAGAATGGGTTCCGGTGGTTCCGAAATATCTGGACAAGTTTTATGAAATTCTTTAAGTCGTTTAGGGGATTTAAGAAACACTTGTTTGGTGGATCCAATCAAATGATCAAGGTTTTTATAACTACTTCTAACATTTTCAGCAACTAAATGAAGAGCATGGAGTACACAAATTATGTGTATTAATTTAGGAAAAGTTACTTTTAGTAAACGTCCGAGTAGTAACATAGTAGCAGCACCATCTGTTACAAGCATGCAGACTTGAGTACTATGAATGTGAAATTTCTTTAAGGTGTTCATTATTATTTGCCGAATATTTGCCGCAGTACATACTTGTATACGTTTACAGGCTAACAAATAGGGCTGTGAAAATGTGTTGGCTGATAAAATACGTACGATTACGTTTATTATACTATTTTTTCTTTAATCAGTAGTCTCATCTACAGTAATCCACACATTTTTATTATGCAATTCTCTTCTTGCTTTTTTTCAAGCCTCTCTCTTAAACGCGGCAAATGTTTCTGTAAAGTTCTTCTTGCAGGTAATTTATAATTTGGCAGATATTTATTCCAGAACACTTGAAAAGGGCGTTTGCTGATTAAACGAAGCGGCAAATTACATGCAGTCAACATAAATAAAAAATCATAAAGGAATGTTGCATAAGGTATTTCATTTCTTTTGTTCAGTTTATGTATTGCACTGTTCACATGTTTTTTACAATTGTCTTTCTTCCGTATTATAAGTCGCTTATTACAAACCAAACACAATACTGCACATCCATCATACTTTAAATCGGGAAATTCTGCTATGTATTTTCTAACCGACGTAGCAAACGGCACAGTCTTTCGCGACATGTTTGTGTGAAGTTATTATAAACACTAACCGTGAACCGTATTGTATTTGATGTGAATGATCTCATTCACTGCGCACCAATTGCCCGTTCTACCGTACCGTCTATGGTATTGCCACTTTCGTCGCCGCTCTACTTATAAGTTTTAATCTATTGTATTTTGATGTTTGCACTTCTGGTAACAAGATGAGCACATTAAAAATCCAATAAATAAAATAAAAATTATTATTATACTTTTCAATAGTAAATACATCTTCAATTTTCGTCTAGTTAAACCTTAGCCAAAGCTAGTTTCGTGTATTGCATTTTTATTTTATATCAGAAAAATATCGTGTTTATACACTCACTTGATATGTTCGTTTTCGATATTTATACACAAATATTGTATGATATAATGATTTTTATTTAAAACTATGATACATAGTACCTAGGAAGAACAGCAGAATAAAACATAAATAAAATATTCAGCTTCAACTTGTCTACAAATTAATTTTTCTTTGAGTAATATAAATACATAAGGTACATATATCTACATGTATATGTACATATATATTTATTTTTGTTTGAACTTTCATTACAAAAATGTCTGTAGGTGTTTTACAGTTAGTTCGAATGTGAATATAAATAAATTTGCATTGTATATTTCAATACCACCACTTAATAATGTATTTATATGTTACACAAAATGCGAAAAATATATCTTTCTTATTAGAAAAATGTAAATCTACATTCCGAACTTGTTAATTTACAGCAAAGTTTATACTAGCAATTTAATTTAAAGAAAATGCCTTAATGAAAGAATTACAACTGCATAAACAACTAATAAAATTTTCAAATAAACAAGATATAGCGGGTGGCGCAAAAGTAAATGTCATAATTTGAACTGACTACCATTTTGTTATAAATGAAAAAAGAGCTCCGTTTTCATAAAAAGTTTATTTGAAAGTGTAAAATTGATGACATTAATTGGAGAAAATTATATCGCTCAAATGGCCACATCCCGAGTTGATGCATAATCGCGCTCGTTTTACGGCATTTTGAATTGTTGCTCGCAAAACATCTGGTTCCAAATTGGCGATTTCTTCTTCAATTTTAGCTTTCGAGACTTGCAAGGTTCGTGCGTTGTTGTGGTAAACGCGAGATTTTAAAACGACCCAAAGAAAGAAGCCTGGTGCTGTTAGATCTGGCGATCTGGAGGGCCAGTTCAAATCTCCAAAACGGGAGATCATTCGGCATGGACATTGGTGTCTCAAAATCTCCATCGTTGCCCGCGCTGTATGAGTGGTTGCTCCATCCTGTTGGAACCAACAATGATCGAGACTCAATGCAGCAAAGAAAAACTCGTTTAGCATCTGCCTGTAACACCTCCATTTACGG
>JAVIWB010000926.1:0-19319 GCA_031893035.1 Dermolepida albohirtum | reverse complement strand
AATGCCCTCAAACACTTTGTCTAAGTAAAAATACTTTCACTAATTTTATGCATTTATAATCAACTTTTGTGTACAAAGGGTACTAGGAAAGTTTTGCAATATGACGCAACAATAAATCGTAGGAAACTGCTTGATACTGCACGTTGAGACATGTTCATACGTGCATAGTAGTCGCCGCGCCATGTCGATGGGCTCGGTTATTCATTAGCAGTGAGTGTGTAAAGTTCTTGCGATGGCATTGTGGTCACGAAATGAGATAAGGGCAATTTTTGCGTTATAATTTCGTACGTGGTTTAAACATAAACCAGTGCTTCGAAGAAATGACTCTTGCACTAGGTGATGTTTGTCCACATCGCATAACGATATTCAAGTGGTATAGAGAAATCCAAAGGGGAAATTTAACTGTGGAGGATGCTGAGAAGCCGGGAAAGCCACGAACATCAGTTACAGAGGAAAACGTTACTACTGTGAAGACAGGCGAGTGACCTAGCAATAGATAGAGGGTACTTCAGGCCTAAATGCATCAGCAATTCGTTCGATTCTGCATGATCATTTGCACGCGAAGAAACTTTGTTCTCTCTGGGTGCCGCATCGACTGACTGAAGAGCAGATGATACGACGTGTGACTTGGTGCCGGGAGATGCTAAAAAAAATTTAATAAAGGACAATCTCCGTATGTGAACAACATCGTGACAGGTGACAAGACTTGGCTGTACTATTGCGATGTGCTGACCAAAGCTCAAAACAAAGTTTGGATCTTTGATGATAAGGACATAGCCGTAGTTGTCAGAAAATCCCGATCTGTAAAGAAGAAAAGGATTTCTGTATTTTTCAAATCAAGTGGAATTGTGGAACGCGTCATTTTGGACACAGAAGACAGTCACAGCCAAGTGGTATACTGAACAGTGCCTGCCTAAAGTCATTGGATCTATGAAGAACCTGCGGCCAAAATCAAGAATGGACACCTGGTTCCTCAATCACGATAATGCTCTAGTTCACCGCGCCAAAACCTGCACCGAATATTTGACCACGACAGGATTGAAACTTCTCGAGCATCATCCCTACAATCCAGATGTTGCTACCTGCGACTTTGCATTGTTCCCGCATGCGAAAATGAAGCTAAAAAGGAGGCGGTTTTCCAGTGATGAGAAACTTCTGCGGACTTGGGACAACGAGTGTGCTTTACTCCCTAGTGAAACTTGGCAGAACTGGTTTAAAGATTGGTTTCGGAGAATGGAAAGGTGTATTGAGTGTAGAGGAAAGTACAATACTTTGAAAAAATTAAATAAACAAAGCTGTATTGCAAAACTTTCCTAGTACCCTTTGTATAAGAAAATTTATTTTAAAAATAAATATCACCTATTGATCCGAAAACGGGTCTCGAAGTAACGTCCTATAATCGATATTCTAATAGTTTCTTTGAATTCTTAGGAATAGCTTACAGGATTACTAGCAAATGAAACCAAAACCGAACTGCTGTTTCTAAACGTAATAGAACTGATATGAAAACGATCATTATGTAATTGGTAATGTTAAATAAACCTCCATGTTCGCAATAGTGTACAAGCTCACCGTGAAAGCGGAATGGATGCGATTATAAATTAACTATAATTCCTGTATATTCTAATGAAGGAAAACGATAATCTTGGTTTGCACTATCTATGGATATATCCCGACTGTATATCCCGATCCACCTGGTTTGACGTACCTGGCCTAGGTTGGTTATTTTCACTTTCACCTGTCTCGCTATTTACATTTTGCCTATCACCCATTATGACTAACGCACTTGCTCACATGGCGGAAACACGCTTATGATTACTTGGTCTTAAGAAGACCAAGAAGATAAGTCTTCTTAAACCAGCAGCAGCAGCAGCAACATCGTCACATGCGCACTGCACACCACGTGTACACGGCAAGGCCACTAGTAACGTCACGCCCCTTCCATCGTTAATTAGATTCACAGAAATCAATTAAAAATTTCTACGCTGGGGATGGACTCGAACCTCTACCTACCGTTTTCTAGACGGCTGCTCTACCAATTAAGCCACCAGGCAGTACAACTTCGAGACCTTTAATACTTCTCCAGCGCAGAAATTTTAAATTGATTTCTGTGAATTTAATTAATGATGAAATAGCAGAAAATGACAATTTTCATTAATTTCCATCGTAAAAGAACTTAATTACATGTTTATATATAATTATTAATATGACTTAGAAATTTATTTACACCCGTCGCAGTTGACAATCCATCTTTAAATCACTGACATGTTGCAAGATATCGACAATGCCTGCACGCATTCACCGTGGTCAACCTTAGTAATTGGTGTCAAAATATATTTCATAAGAAAAAGTAAGTAGCGAACACCATGGACAGGGTAATATTAAGCAATTTTCAGAGAAAAAAGTAACCATCACGAAAAGGACAATATAATTAACCTCATATAACTCGAAAAAATTATTAAATCAAATGTGTTACGTGTTGGTTCTTCCAAAATTTTGAGTTCTAATACTTCTTTTTGATAATAAATAATTAACGCTTCCATTGACTAAAAGGCGTAGATGAACTTCTATTATCTACACTATATATGAAACATTCTGGAATTGCAGGAGCAATAATGTTCTGCAAATCAATTTTAGAACCTACGAAATACTATCTTACTAGTACGCAAATACATGCAGCGGTAACAATTTACATTTAAAAATGAATGCCATCGAATATCCTGACACTTCGTTACAAAACAGAATTGTGAATGCATCACACTTCGTCATTAGTTATCATACTTTAAAAAAATACATAAGTTTCTTGTATATCTAATGATGTTTTTGTAATGCTGAATTTGGCAGCAATGTTTGTTAGTATGTTGCATAATGCCATCAAATTTGATAGATTTATTATCGGTTAAGAATTTAAGATTACTTAAGTGATCATAAGTGTATTGCACTGCTACCTGATCAAATACATTGTAGTCCTAATTTCACGTACATTCCCTAGCTTTGTTCTTTTAATTGGACCTAGCAGCTTCAAGAAGAATTTTTCTACTGCCTCATATTGGAAAACGTGGATCGCATTTTCCTCTTCTACTTGGCAAAATATACATACATGTACGGTACATATAAAGGGTCTTTCATTTAGCGCTTCCGATGTTTAAATTTAAATAAACCAAAGTGTGTGTGAGATATCATGGAAATTTTTTATTCGCTTGAAAGGCCTATCGATGCCATTATATATGGAGTATAACATCGTGCAAATGTCCGCGTCCGTGAATCTGGCGCATAAATTAAGCTGAATTTGACCGATGACGGGGATTATGTTGGCTTTAAGGGCCGCTGTGGTTTGTAGCTTATTCGCATAAACATGCGACTTAAGAAAACCCCACAAGAAAAAGTTTAACGGGGTCAAATCGTACCATCTAGGTGGTCAATTCACAGCACCTTCACGTGAGATGACCATGTCCTCAAATCGTTCGTGCAAAATGTCCAATTTGGCATAAACTGTGTGGCACGTAGCACCGTCCTGTTGAAAGCACATGTAGTGTGCCATCCAATTTAGGCCAAAAAAAGGCCGAGTTCTTGTGAGCGAGGCAAAATCGACTGCCTCGGATTCTCTTGCACGCTCACACAGCGGCCATGTTTTCGGCAGATCTTGCGATTCGTCGTCGTATGGGTGTCGGTTGATTGCTTCCTGAAGCAGTGGACTCAAATTTATCCACCACACTGCGAATAGTCCTCTCGGTAGGACGATTATGGTAACCTTAAAATGAGTGAAGCGCGCGGAAAGTTGCCCCAACAGAACAATCATTTTGATAAAACAATTTTATCGTTTGCACGTGTTGTTGAATGCTATGTCCGTCCACAGTGATTTGGCAAAACAGACGGACTAAATGACAGCCAATTCGACAGATATAGCTTCAACAATGTGGCCGCTAACAACTGTCAAAGTTCGGACGTCTCTATTGGAAGATCTCTTATTTGTTAAACTAATAATACTATGTTAGTAGACCCGCTTTATTATACCAGATTTTCTGTCTCTATTCTATTTTATGTGTCTCTGTCTGTAGAAATTTAATTTCAGTCGTTGTTTGGAGACTGTACTCTAAGGAACTGTTCGATCTGTCTCTGATCTGGAAAATACTTCTACTTCTACATATCACGGGATATGTTTTCAGCCCACCTCTCACGGCTGTTTTGATGCTTGCTTTTCGAAGTGCTATAGAAAGACATTGCAAATCTTTGGCAAACCAATTTTTCCGCTTTGCTATTAACACTGTAGCTATCATGGCTAAACGCTCTATTGTTACTCATTTTGCAACTAATTCGTTCAGAGCGCACACAGAATTTCGTATGTGTTTAGAATTCAGCAGCACCAAAGCTAATGTCTTTAATATTGCTTGGCTCTCAAAGAAAATAACCACCTTACGATGCGTCTGATTCTACCTGATAATTTCTTTAACATAATTTTTTCCATCGAATCAATGACTATTTAGTTTCAAGAAAATTATAGCAGCTACTCCATTTTTTTAATGAGTTGTTAACATATGTATACCGAAATAGATTTAAAAATTTATATTATTTTAAAATAACTTGATTTATGGAACTGTACTAAACAAATTTTGTTTTTAACTGCAAGATTTGTTACTTCCAGAGAAAGATAACTACTATGTTATTGGATGTGTGTATACCGTACGTTACCGTCGGTATAATCAGTATTTACAATAAATTACAAGTATTGTTACACCTGAAACTGAACATTTATCTCTGTTAATAATGCGTATGTAAAGAGCGTAAGGTCAATTTATAATCGATGACACGCGAAATTCGGTTTCATTAATAGAAGTTGATCCGACCTAAAATTAATAACTTTTTAGCTACATATAACTTATGCCACGTATGTATTAATCAGTGTTATACCGGTTAATTTATGCACGTACTATGTGCTTATGCAGGTATTTGGAGATTTATTTTGATTAATACTTTATAATGTCACAGCTTTATTTCTGGTATAAATCAATATTATGCCACCTAATATTTCGGGGACTCGGAATGGAACTATTTGTTTGTATTTCTTGAGTTGTATTATTGAATTCTAGCGTACATTTAACGAACGCAATTACGACTTGAATTCGAAGAAGATATTGTGCGGAGATGGACACAAAAACTAAAATAAAAATTAGAAACAAATACAAGAAATATCGGCGAGCAAAACTGGAGAATGATTTATAAAAAGGAAGTAATTCTGAAATAGTGTCTCAATTTAAAAACGAAGATTTGTACAATAACGAAACGAGATTCAAATCTAATATAAGACTTATTTTTCAATAGTTTTTAGGATCTTATCTTAAGCTAACGGAAACGACAAACATTTTCAAATTTATACACTTTAAAAAACAAGTAGCTTGGACGACATGCATGTTCTGAGCAAGAAATAACTTAAGACACAATATAAATCATGAATCGAACAGTAAAAAAAGTGATATGATAGATGAAAAACGATGTGATGAAACGAATAGAAATTATATGTGGAAATAAATAAAAAATAGAGGAGTACTTCTAAATGTAATAAGATGTGTTAGAAGTTATATAAACATAACCAAAACCACTTCAGAATAAAGTTTGAAACAAACAGAGCAAACATAAAATTTAAGCCTACTACTGGCTGCAGTAGCATTTGATAAATGCTGAAAGAAGCAAAATCAAGGGAAGAATGATACAAAACGAAATATGTAAAATAAAAATGAAATTACAGAGGTATTCTTTGTACACAATATGAGTGTTTGCTAAAAATGTAGTAACTCCAAAATGGAGGTATATACAAGGATTCTCAAAAGCTAATGAGCGTTCTGGAATATCTTATGTTTTTGTTTATTGCTTCCCAGTAACAGATGCCCGTTTGATTCAATCAGTTTCACGGCGAACAACTTATATTTTGTGTTAAAGCATATTATGAGAATCATCACCATTTGTACATATGAGTTCGTAGATTGTAACATGTTAGTTATTGTCTCCACAATATTAATGAAGCACCGTTCACAAACTTAATCAAGCCTTGCATTCAAAAATATGGGACACAAGGAACCATTACTAGCACGAAATCTTCTGGCCGTCATAGACGATACCAAGTAGGGGTACTTTCTGAATCAGGAGAACAAAATACGTACGGCAGTTTGAATTTTCGCAAAAATTTTCGGTCGTAGCGGGTTCCGGTTTGAAGCAGTCGATTCCGGACGTCAATACGCATCCGGCAGTGTCCGCGCCGTCGCCGAGAGGCCCTTGGTTCGCGACATAGCATGCCGATTTGAACGAAAATCCAAAATTTTCGCGATTTTCGCAACTTGCAAAACTGTTTTTTGTGAATATCTCGAGAACCGAAAGAGATACGATACCAAATAGGTACATTTTCTGAATCAGCAGATCAAAATACATAAGATAGAACCATCGAATCGGCGAAAACCGCAACTTTATTTTTTTCGAGAACCGTAAGAGATACGATGCCAAGTAGGGGTTGTTTCTGAATCAGGAGATCAAAATACGTACGATAGGACCATCGAAACGGCGAAAATCGCAATTTTATTTTTTTCGACTTCACCAAACGTCTCAAGGACAGTGCTTCTAAGAACAATCAAAATACACGTTGCAATACTCGAAAAACCTAGTATTTATATATATATGATTCTATATACTACTTGATTTTATAAGCATGCTTGGGCTTAGTTATAAATTTTTAGTACAATTCTTCTCTTTTAATAGAAAATTCACCCGATCTATGAGTCTCTTTTAGATATTTGTATGGGCTTCTAATGTAAAATTCATCCTATACTAGATGAAGAAGGTGTTGCATCACTGACTTAACCACAGCTGTGATACAGTTTCTTGGATCATTCGAGTTTGTGACGTACGCCATCTCCTTCATAAATCCCCACAGGAAAAAATTACAAGTTGTGAAATCAGAAAATCTCAAAAATGCAGAAGATTTGGTACTGCCTACCACCATCTTACTTATAACTGACGCTCTAACGATAGTATTCGAAACTTTCATATATAATTGACAGATATGGCGTATAATAGCTAATTGAAATTGTGTTCATCTGGTTGGACCATACTGTATATTAAATATGCGGTTAATAATGTACATTTATTTCAACAATTCGATTTAATTCATATTAGAAAAAGTTAAACCCTTTGTATATATTAATTACATTTAATTTTATAATACAAAGTGTAACTCTGAAATTAAAGTAAACAGAATTTATATTTCTAGTGCATAAATATATTTCGTAGAGTTTTATACATACTTTCGTTCTGGTTCAAAGACCATCAAGTACCATACAAATATTTTTTTAAATTTATTTATTGATATTTTTGAAGTAACAGACACAGATATATTTTAATTAACTGATGTATGTAGTACGCTACATTCCCTGTTTTATATTTTCGTACATGTTATCTAAATAAATACACAACGGATTATAAAAATACACGTATATTTTTTCAACACCATATCTCTAAAGGCCTATAACGTCAATATCTGAAAAACAAATATGCAAAATTTCAATCCAATATAAATTAATAACCTTCAGTATATACACTCCGCGCAACATGAATAGGACCACCCGACTTGTTGCAAGCTTTCGGTGGTTTGAAAAACAATTCATTTACTAAAAATACAATGCAAGTTTGTAATGGTATGATATGGCAAATAATACGCATTATTGCGCAATAGTGCCTAACGTTATGCATTGGGTGACGTAAGCACCACATACATATAAAATGCACCGCGCCGGTTGGATACGACCAGTATTTAATAGTAAGCTACCGGATGAGTGTCGAGTTACAACGTGTATCCGGATAAACAAACATCTGTAATTAAGGGTATTGTGCAACGATGGGACGACAGAAGTGCTTAAGTATGGAAGAAATTGGAAAAATTAAAGCGTTCCATCAAGAAGGGTATTCCTCAAGGGCTACTGCAAAGAAAATAAGTCGATCACACCAGGTTGTGAACAATTTTATTAGGGATCCCGAGAATTATGGAAAACGTTTTAAAGGGCGAACAACATCCGTTACAACTAAGAGAGAACGTCGAGCCATATTACGCGAAGCATCGAATTCGGCATTAACGGCAAGACAAATCGCGAATAACGTTGGAACGAATGCATCGGTAAGAACTGTACAGAAGTTACTGAAGACCTGTCCGCATTTAAAACGTTTGAAAATTAAACGACGGCCTCCTTTAAGGGAATTTCAGCGCACTGCACGCCTTCAGTTTGCTCAAGCAAAAATGGGGTGGACAAGAGAATGGCAAACTGTTATTTTCAGTGACGAAAAGAAGTTTAATTTAGATGCCCCGGATGGGTTTTCTTATTATTTCCACGATTTACGTAAAGATGAAGTGATTCAGTCACGAAGGCGAGCCGATGTTGGTTCAGTCATGGTATGGGGAGCTGTTTCCTATAACGGACCTGTTGATTTAGTAATAGTGAAGGGCAGACAGAATTCGGAAAAGTACGTCCAGCTGCTGCAACAGGTGAAAGACAAATTTTCCAACGTTATGGCTGGTGGGCCATTTATTTTCCAACAGGATAATGCCAGTATTCACACCGCGCACATTGTTCGACGCTGGTTTCAAGAACAAGGCATGGAGGTTCTCGATTGGCCATCGCTCTCCCTCGACCTGAACATCATAGAAAATGTTTGGGGATGGTTGTCGCGTAAATTGTACTCCAATGCTACCCAATTCAGTTGCGCTGACGAACTAGAGCAGGCGCTGAAACGAAGTTGGGCGGAACTTCCCGTTGACTACTTGAGAACCCTGTATAATTCCATTCCATCCCGACTATTTGAGGTTATAAGAAATAATGGCAAAAGTACTCATTATTGAACAATAAAGTATTTTGTTATTGCAAACGAATCTTTTATTTTGTAGATTGGTCGTATTCAAGTGGCGTTTAATTACTCTACTTATTGTCATTAGTAACGTACATTTGCACTGACTTTTACAAAAATTATATTTGGTACCTACATACATCTTTTTATCAACCCTCTTATTTTCGAAAATAACAATTCCAGCGCGCTACCATGTTTATACCAACTACAAATGTCATATATGCAGTTGGTCCTATTCATGTTGCGCGGACTGTATATTCAAGTTGAGTATTTAAATTAAACATATCATTTTGCTCGCTAAAGCTGCATGCATTCATAGATACATATACATATGTGATTAATATTGTATAACGTTACAGCTTAATTCTGCTAAAGAGTCGATGATATATTAACTAGTAATCTGGTCACTAATTATCGACCTAGTCTATTATAACAATACTATAATATTAGATAGATAGATAAAGGTATCCCAAAATTAATGCCAGATTTGAATTAAATAGAAATCACAGTTTTTAGTCTTTTGATTGTCATTTTTTTATTGAATCATAAAGTACATAGGATAAGGTTATTTATGGAATAACACATCGGGCAAATGGCCTCCACGGCTTTGCATGCACATACGCACTCGTTTGTCGAAATTTTCCATGACTATTATTCATAGATGTGGCCGAATTTCGTTGATGTAGCGTTGAATCTCCTTCTTTAATGCACGGGTGATTGTGGGCTTATTGACATAGACCTGTTATTTCAAATAATTCCATAAAAAGAAATTTAATGGCGTTAAATCACACGATCTAGGGGGCCAATTCTGATCACCAAAACGAGAGAGTACACGGCCTGGAAATGTCTTATGCAGTAATTGAATTGTTTCACGGGCTGTATGGCATGTGGCACCGTCTTGTTGAAACCATAGATTGGACACATCAATATCATCCAATTTCGTCAGAAGGAACAGTGTTATCATGTCGCGATATCGAGCATCAGTAACAGTCATTGCCTGACCAGCCTCATTTTCAAAATAGTATGGTCCAGTTATGCCTCCAGCCCAAAATCCACGCCAAACAGTGACACGTTGTGGATGCATTTGTTTGTCGACAATCACATGTGGGTTTTCAGAACCCCATAAGCGGCAATTTTGGCGATTAACAAAGCCATCAAGGTGAAAATGTGTTTCATCGCTTAGGATGATTTTGCTCGAAAAATCAGCATCCATTTGTTGATGTTCCATAATCCATTCTACGAACTCTCTTCACTGTAAGCATGGAGACACAGATCTTTAGTGAGTATACGCTGTAGAGAGCTTCTTGAAATTTGCAATTCTTGTCCAGGACGCCGAATTGAGGTTCCTAGATTGACACCGACACTCTCACGCACTGCTTCAATATTGACATTTCAACGGCTTGTTTTTGGACGACCAGTGTGTTTGGCGTCTCCAACGGATCCAGTTTCCCTGAATTTTTCAATTAATCTCTTCAGAGTTGACGAAGTTAAAACACTATTTCGACCATATTTTGTATGAAACTTTCGAACTGCGGCCACCAAGCTTTCATTATTGTTGAAATATTGTTCAATAATGAAGTGACGTTGTTCTATCGTGTAACGCTCCATTTTTACTAACCCTAAACTGTCAGTTGTCGAATTATTTCTTTTAAGGTTGCCAACACGTTACTGCACAAATGGCGACAAATTTTGGCGTTAATTTTGGGACACCCATTACTTCCAGGAGGATGACGTAAAGACATCTATCAGTAGAATTTAAATATACACAGTCATATATTAATATAATTAATAATAATATTAATAATTATTTGATGTAGACCTAATAGAAAAAAATTAAGTAACAGAATTTTAGACATTAATTTCCATCACAAATTTTCTCCAACAGCTACTCAATACTAAAGGCATTAGATTTGGTACAGCCGAATTCTAAATCTGTAAAAAAGTGAAAGCAACCTAGGTCTCGGGATTAAGGTTATAAAACTATTGAAAAGACAGATGAACTCATTCGACAAGATCTTCTATAACTCCTTCCTTTAGAATTGCAAAGACAAACATCAAAACAACTTCTGCTAATACTGACGACTGTTCACATATAATAAATTAATTATATGTTGGCTAGATGCCATGACTTTTTGTAGAAATAATACTTATATTTGCAGTTCGTATGTTTAAACATATTTCCTTTATTATGTCATTTGTATACAGTAATCTTATCATTTTACTATATAATGCGAGAGGAACTAGAAACAAATCTACCTGGATAAGATGGAAGCAACTAACTGTTTAGTATCGTTCACTTAACAATTCGTTCATTGCTTTGTACTTTATAAATCTTTCGCAACAAAAAAATGAGTTTTGTGATATTAGAATGTCACAGTGTCGTCAGATATGTGACAATGGAACAGAATTTTCCTAAAGGTACACAAACGAATGTTTGCAATATATGTATATGAAGAGAAGGCTTTATTGTATGTTATAGTAAAGTTTCTACCTTTGTCAAAACACTAAATATATTTGAGGTAAGCACTTTAAAACCTCTACACGATAAACTAAGCATGAGTGAAGTTTCAGCAAAGGAAGTCCCAAGATTGTTGACAAAAACTGCTTATACAACAAATTTCTTAAAGCAATTTTGGCATTTTTGGATGGACAGTAACTTTTCTCTAATATGCTGACATATGATAAGATTTGAGCACATCAATGGTATTCGGAAACAAAATTAAAGTCTACAAAATAGGTCCATAAGATTTTTCCACCATAAAATAAGTCCAGTCTTCAGCTGGAAAGTTCGCGTACTTCATTTTTTGCGATAAAACAAGTGTGATTCTGGTTGAATATATGCCAAGGGCGACTACAATAACAATGATCCTTCTTCTTGATGGCAATGCGCAAGTTTACAAGGAAATTACAATCCAACTCATCATTTGTGGATGTAACTTCTTCGAACTGGACCACCTACCATATAATCCAGAATTAGCTTCATTCGATTTCTTTTTAATTAGCAATTTGAAAAGTCACTCAGAGGACGTCATTTTACAGTCGATAATCAGTTGAAAGGGGAAAAGGTGGCTTATCTTGATGACCATCAAAAATAATTTTCTTGTTGTATTAAAGTTAAGGGGGATTACTTCGAAAAATAAAATTATAAAAAAGCTTTCGTTTCCTTGTTAGACAGAACACTTTTCTAGTTCCACTCGTAATATCCTGTAAAGTGCACATACATAACTTTAAAGAGTTAAATAATGTACATTGTTGAATAAGTTCTTACAAACACTCAAAACATACATCTTCTATATCCGTTTGACATACAAAATGGCATTAAATTCATGTCGAAATAGCCACATAACTTTATTAAAGTTTCTAGATCACATGTGCTCCAATAACGCCGTTGCAGAGTTGCATTTTCGTAAGATATTGAGGTCAACAACATAGGAAATACTTGATCTTTCAATTTTCATGGAGTAAGGCTGCATACATATGTTACATAAGTGTGTCGAAGGAATGCGAAATTAGTTACAAATCCTCTTTACGACAGCGTAACAAAGAAACGATATAAGTTGGTATCTTAAATATTTTTTAATTAGTTTTTATGGATTAGTGAATTTAAATAGAATTTTATAGAAAATCTTCTTGATCCTATTAACTATCATCGATATTTCCAAAGTAAAAATAACAGTACATTTCAATTTTTCTAAAATTTTCGTACGAATATTATTTCTATATTCTTCGATAGATTACTCAATTATTTGTAGTTATTAATAATAATAGTATTTATTCAACCAACAGATCGATACAGTCCAATTACAGGATAAGCTAAAATAATAAAAATGAACTTGAATTAATACTTAATACAGTACAGTTTAAATAAAGATTAATTGAAGAAAAACTTAATGAATATAAAATTGAAATAAGTAAATCATACGAGACACAAAAGATAAGAAAAAAAAACAAGATTAAAGAGAAAACTACCGTTTGGGTACGTAGAAAATATCCGTCACTCTAGTGGTATATTTTTGCACTAACAAACAAATTTTCTTGTAGTAGAGAATGTGAAGTGACAGCATTATTAAGAAGTTTTACAAGAAACTTACAAGTAGCTTCATCTCTTCTTTGGCTAAGCGAAGTAAAGTCATGCCTGTGAAGCAGACTCTCGTTAGGCCACACTATGGGCATCTACCATCTAACTTATACGATAGAAACTTCAAAAATTTTTCCGTACATGCTAGAGTCACGGTTGTGGATAAATGTGTCTAGAAACCAAACTACAAGTGCATACTCCAGTTTGATTCGAATAAATCAATAAAACAAGACGGTGAAACTGTATAAATTTCTAAATAGACGGCCAGATCTTATTAGAAAACTGAGAGATTTGGTCTCAGAAGTACAAACGCTAGTAATGTGTGGGCTGAAAGATGAGAATCATGTACCCAAGATCGCAACATTGTGGTATTCTAGAAATCTAATCTTGAGAGACTCTATAATGAAAAGAAATAATAATTAAATGTTTAGAGATGGGAGAAGTAGTATATTTACTAGTATTTAAAGATATTAGATTATGTATACACTATTATGAATCAGGCCAAGATTTTTCTATTAAAGTTAACAGTCTGAAAGAAAAGCAACGCGATTAAAGATTTTTTAAATCATCTGCGTAAGCGAGAACTCTAGAATTCAGGAGCATCAGGAAGACATTAATATACAAATTGAACAGTTCTGGGCCCAAATTAGGAACATAGGGAACGCTAGGGGTAAGTAAAATAATTTTAAGTTTATCGACTATAGTGAACATTTAATGAAACATCTACTATGGAATAAAGCAATGACATTTCTACATAAATTGTTATTCTTGCTTCAGCCATTCTTCGGATATGTACAAACAATATCAGTTGTTTATTCCTTATGTTTTCTATTATGGTACGATCTATGCCTATAATTTATCTATTTCAACCATTCGAAATCTTTCCATTCTTTATCTACCTGCCGATCTTCTCCGAATATCTATTTCCGTAGCTGTTAACATCTGCGGTCAATTTCCTTTTATCTTGGTGTTCTGAAGCGTCTTTTTGAGCGTATTCGTCGTGTGCGCCCTCAATATCGTATGGTAGCTGGCATTTGTTACATGATAATGCACAATCTCATCGCTCGACACTTATCACTGATTTTCTAACTACAAATGCCATTTTAACCATCAACCATTAATCATATTCACCGGATTTGGTCCCCTGTGATTTTTATCTAGTCTCCAAACTTCATTTACTGATGAAAGGACAGCGCTATGCCGACGTCGAAGTCATTAAAAAGGCATTGACAGTGATCTTGAAGGACATCTCTAAAATACATTCGACATGTTAATTGACAGTGCAAAATGTTGTATTGAAGCCAAGGGCCGACTGCTTTGAATAAAATAAATGAATTTTATCAAAACAGATTTTCTTTTTATTTGAGGAAAGTTCGGTTTTCTCTGCGACAGACTTTGTAGAAGTAATTGTAAATAAAAAACTAAATTCATCATTGTCCGCAACATTAATCGAATAATGGTTTCTGTTATAAAATTACAAATGCTTTAGAATTTTTTTAATTTATGTGAAGAATAAGCACCGAATACGCAATTAGGAAAATAAATGATATATCATTTCTAATTAGATGCAATATCATTCAACGAAATACTGCTAAGTGTTATCTCCAATATGTGCAAATATAATTCGACATACAGCTCCGAAACTAGAACATTTACATTCACGTTAACTATTAAACGAAATTTACTTTGACAGAGGGCTTTTAACATTGCCTAATTGAGAGGAGAGAAATGTATATTTTAGCCTCTATATTGTAACCAAATAAGTTTATACACAATAAAAGGATATTGCGTTTAATGCTCCCGTCACAAAATCAGAATTTGCTTAATATGAAATTGTTTCAGTATTAAATGGATTACGTCTGCGGATATCTCGTATACACGATTTATATTAAATTGATTCATTAGTCAAATTTGCTTAAGCCAACTTTAGCGAAAACTAAATAAACCGTCGTAATAACAGAAACAATTTTTCCAGTATTTTATTATATCCACCAATTACATATAACTCTGGTAATCTTAAAACGCTAATTATAAATATCCATTGAAGGGCGCCAGGCAATCGACATTTACCTCTTCCAACTTACATCGTGCACTTCTCGAATCCAATACACCACATCATTAATCCACTCGGCGATGGCATAAGATTTTTCTTCCATTACTCCTGGGATAGTGTCTCTTTCATCGGCTTGGATTGTACAACCAAATGTTGCTATCTCTTTGAAATCATTGTATCATTGATCGTACCAATTTTCATTCTGTCGCTCTCCAACTTCATCCGTGTCCTCACTAGGTATGCATTTCTTCCAGGCATTGTGTTAAGGTGCTGATGTATTTTCTACATGGGGCCTTGCGGAGTGTCAAGTATTAATCTGCAGGAAGACGGAGTTCTCTTCCAAACAGAACGCTTGCAGGAGTTTTGCCTGTAGTATCATTAATGGCACTACCATATGCCAATAAGGACAACGCCAAGTACTTGTCTCAATAGTCTTATGTCATTACCTATAATTCGTTTGTTGTTCAATTAAGTGCTCAATCATGGCCTCTGATTGAAGGTGGCGAAGGTGCTGTTCTTATTTTCATGATACCCAACAAATTGCAGATCTTTTGAAACACTGGAAATTCAAAGTCTCTTCCTTAGTCGAAATGTAGCTCTTATGGAACTATAAATCTGGAGAATATATTGGATACTGAGCAACTGCAGTTAATTTTTCGTTATGGACGGTAAAAATTTCCAACCATCTTGAAAAGTAGTCCATTTTTATAAAAACTAATGGTTTCCAGATGCGTCTCCAGAAATAGACCTGCAATAACTGCTACCATTCTTAAATGAAGCATCCACAAGATTTTGTTTTACTTGCCCTCGAACTTGAGCCTGCCGTTCCTTCCTTGCCGTGCAATCTATACACTTTCAGCAAAATCTTTCCGCAACATCCTTACATTTCAACCAGTAGAAACACTTCTTGATTACTCCTAGTGCCATGTTAATATCAAAATGTCCACCGGTCACGCCACTATGGCACTCACAATATGGTTCCCAACTCTTTCGTAGGATACAATTATTTGCTTAACTTGATTCTTTCCATCAGCACTTTCTAAAATCCGTTTCGAAATTCCGTCTTCGATGACCAAGAAATTCCATTGTACCCAATAACACTTCAAAAGCAGCATTTCGCTCTGAAATCTCATTCCATATTTTTTTTAATATTTAAAGTGGTGCCTTGCGTTTGATTTTACTTCAGACGTTCTGGGCCAATTCTGGCACATACAAATATATCTTCTAGTTTCTTGCCGTGGGTATAGTTGGTGTTACTTGACTTTCTGGACAAGCGTCTATATTACCATGCAAATTTTCCTTTTGATGTTCTATCGTAAAACAGTTATCTTCGAGAATATGAAACTAACTCGCTACTTCTCTTCTAGGTTCTTGAATTGCAAGAGTCACAGTGCTTACTATGACTAACAATTAGTTTCTCGTCGCGCAATAATTCCGTTCTGGTTTGGACAATGCCTTACTGAAATAACCAATAAATTTTTTCTGACCGTCCTCTGTTTAAGAGAGTATTCTGTTAGCATCTATATAAGCAATTAATGTTGTTCCTGGTCACCGGTACTTTAGTGTTGGGCAGAGTGTATTTCATAAAACACTATTCTCGGCCTTGGAATGTACAATAAAATGCCTATCGAGTTCCGTTAATTGATGCAGATGATTGGCAAAAAGTTCTGTAATTCATGGTTGTTTTTCGGAATTGGCCATCTCCTTATAAAATTGTATGTGTTGAGTCGGTACTAATAATTTGCACTTACGATAGTTCTTCTAGGTGAAATCTGTTATTATAAACTTATTATTAAGTTTGCTCTTCCAACCTTGCCCAAGACATTTTTCAAGTTTTTAGAGCGTAAATCGAAAATCATTTTAAATACTACGCTATCATCTAAATAAATCAAGAAGATGCACCAGTATAGTACGAGCAATACTATCTAGATTAGTCGTTCGAAAATAGCTGAAACACTGAAAAAGCCAAACGCGTGACTGTAACGGACAAAGTTCTATTCCAGTGGTAAAAACGGTCTTTTCTTTACCTCCATTATTTATTTCAACTTGACAATGAACGTTTTTAAGTTCTAAAATTGAAAACCAGTTGATCCCTAACAAATTATTCCGTGTCCTCGATTCTTGACAAAAGAAAGCTATCCTTCTGGATTATGTTTTCTGTAGCAAAGTCTAGTAGGGCTTAGAAGATCAGGAACTCTGTAATAGTCCAATAATGCCTTCAGAGTTTATATCGCCTATCATACGATCGTTTTCTTGTTTGGCTGTAATATTTATACTCTAACACATCTACTGCGAATAGATTTTAACACTTCTTTGAATTTCATTATTTTTAAATTATATTGATATTATAAAAGTATATTCAAACAAACTCAGAATGTAATTTAATTAATTTAGAGAGCATACCTAATATTATCGTCATTTAGTTTGTTTGCTTATTTATTTCTGAGTGCAATAAGGAAGTAGTCATGTTATAATTTTTTAAGTTATTATACCATTTCTTTTTACGTCTCTCTTGAACACTTAAACTAACTGCTTTTATCTATACTGAGTGTTCCATGACATGAGTGTCACAGATGTGTGACTAAAACAATTTCAAGTTCAAAATGCCTAATGACCATATGCAAAAAACTATCGTAACCGATCTACAAGCATTTGAAGTCTTAAATAATCTTACTAATGCAGATATTACGTACCGCTGTTGATTTCGTTATAATTAAAACTGTCGCGGTGACTGTTACTCATCAGTTATTTTTCAGTGTGACAGTAAACGTTAATTAATTTAATTCAGAGAGTTTATTTTTTCGTGTTTCATTAAAATACTCTTGTATGTTAATTTTTTCGAATGAATAATTCTCTGATATTCGCGTTATTTATGGATTCTGTAATGGAAATGAACGAATGGCAGTTGATGAATATCGTCGGTGATTTACCACTCGTAAAGTGCCTTGTAGAACTGTTTTTATCAATATTCGTTGATATTTAAAAGAAGCAGGCAAGTCTCTTACAGCTACTTCTAAACGTCCCACGCAACAAGAACTTGCTCAAGAAAAAGTAATATTTAATATGACTGATCCTCAACAATCTATTAGTGCCCGAATAATAGCCAAGAGACTTAGATTAGGCCACATGAGAGTATTACACAATTTCGGTTTGTACCCATATCATAACTTACCTATACAAGTTTCAAAACCTGGCGACTACACATCAAGAGCTGAATTTAGTCTCTGGTTAGAGAAAAATCGAGGGTTTTGTCGGAAAATATTGTTCAGTCGTGAAGCCTCCTTCACCAAAAACAATATTAATAGCACCAGTAATTCACATTGTTAGCCACTTGAAAATATACGGCAAACTAAGGAATCCCATTTTCAAGACAGGTTTTTCGGTGAAAATTTGGCCGCCAAGGTCACCGGACTCCCATGAATTGTTTTTTATGGAGAAGACTAAAAATTTTGATTTGTGCAGAACAAACTTGAAAACAGAACAACTTGTTGCTAGAATTATGGATGCAACAGAAACTATTCGTGCTGATCTTGAGACTGTTAGCAGAGCTACCTCTTCAGTTCTAAACAGAGCTAGACTATATATAGAGCAGCTAAGTGTACATTTTGAACAACTTATTTAATGAAATGACAGATTTTTGCGGCGGCACATAATACCTGCAGAACTACAATGCTTACAGCTCAGTTACAACAGAGTTTTGAGCCTATGTTAAACATCTCTAGCTGGAAATTGCTTCGGTAACACATCCTTATGCTATAACAATCACGTCATGGGTCACCCGGTATTTAAATGGGTGTTGTGTAAAGTAATACTAGATCAAATTATAATAATCCAATAAAACTAGTATCAGTGTAAATTTTGATGGAGACTGTGGATGATTAAATTAATCAATTAAGGTTAATATAACCCCTTTCCACAATAATTTTTACATTCTGTATACGTATTTTGACAACTACAATACATACCAGTGTGTGTTTTGCTCTCGATGGTGTAAATCTAGTACGGACGTTTGTGCGGACTTTGCCAAGGTTGCCTGCGTTTAATTATCTGTCGATGATGACAACTTAGTTGTCGAAATACGTATACAGAATACGATTGTGGAAAGGGGTTTTAATTACCTTTTCGATTAAAACTAGTACACTTTACACGTTTCCATAACTCCTACAGATTTTCATTTATCGTAAATATACGATAAATGAAAAACTATACTTCGATGGAGCTTCTGGCTTCATAAATTTACTAATATTTACAAATGTATTTTTCAAGATATCTATTTCAGGTTATCCATTCAACGCGTCTTCATTTTAT